>JAOTRI020099124.1:0-14420 GCA_028564885.2 Zoanthus sanctaehelenae
ATAGGTTGTGTGTTACATATGGAGAGAAACAGCCACTGTTAACTTCGAGGATAAGACAAGGTAGATGAAATGGATAGGTTGTGTGTTACATATGGAGAGAAACAGCCACTGTTAACTTCGAGGATAAGACAAGGTAGAGGAAATGGATAGGTTGTGTGTTACATATGGAGAGAAACAGCCACTGTTAACTTCGAGGATAAGACAAGGTAGATGAAATGGATAGATTGTGTGTTACATATGGAGAGAAACAGCCACTGTTAACTTTGAGGATAAGACAAGGTAGAGGAAATGGATAGATTGTGTGTTACATATGGAAAGAAACAGCCACTGTTAACTTCGAGGATATGACAAACACATACAT
Organism: Zoanthus sanctaehelenae; assembly: GCA_028564885.2. Lineage (NCBI taxonomy): Eukaryota > Metazoa > Cnidaria > Anthozoa > Zoantharia > Zoanthidae > Zoanthus > Zoanthus sanctaehelenae. Next base: position 362 of record JAOTRI020099124.1, read on the forward strand.
CAAATGTAATGTCCCTACAAAGAGAGACAAACCACAAGAAAGCTGACATAATCTGGTGAAACACAACATGAAATCATGTAAAATATCTGCCAAGGATAAAGTAGTCAGTGTATACATATACAGTCATACATTTTAAAAGTGACTATGTGGCAATATATCTCAACATCAAAATTAATATTAAACAGCAAATAATCTACCTATTACATATCAAATAATTATAACTGACAGTATAAATAACACATAACTATTACTGACAATATAAATACATAAATATGAAAAAATGATTACATGATATAAAAATAAGGAGAAACTTGGAAAAAACCCAAGCCCCAGATGGGATTTGAGCACACAACCCTCCATGTTATAGTCAGATGCTCTACCAACTGAGCTACTGGAGATTCTATGGTGAGCAAGGGTTGATATTTTGGGTCTAGACAAGAACAGAATCACACGGCCACACAGCCTAGCAATAACTGACACACATGAATACTGAATACTGAATACTGAACTCACTAACATTAATCAAGATGCAGCCAACCAACCTCCAATGTGAGCACCATATCAATAATAATTAATACCTTTGATTTTTTTCGTCTCTGTCTTCTGGCCTCTCTCAATTTTTCTGCTTTCTCAATACTGTAAACTTTTTTTTCTGATGTAAAATATTCTTTTTGCCTTTTTTTCTGTAATTTATCTTTGTTCTGGTGCTTTTTGAACTTATGGTGTCTTTGTGAGCCATTATTACTGTCTTCATGTTTTCTTTTCAGAAACTTTTTGTGTGATTTTACCGTCCCTTTAGCAAAGTTTTGATTTTTATCATTCTCTGGCTGTCTTGATGAAGTATCACTAGTTCCTAAAAACATAAAAAATGAGTGAGGTGGCATTTTTCATTTAATAATCAAGAAATTTGTAATAAAAAACCTCCATGAGATGACGCATAGATACTGCATACAAGTAGAACTAACATCCTCCACACACAAGTTGATTAAGCCTTTCAGTCCCAGTGAGTTATCAACATCCATATTCTCTAAACATAACACATACAAAATAAAACGCCTGCTAATGAGAAATTGAGTACTGCTCAAACAAAGCAAACTGCATAAGATAAAAAGTGAAACTCTCTCAAGCTTGGTAAATACAAACTATGGGAACAATTTGGAAGAGATTGAGCAATACAGCTGGAGCTGAAAGGGTTCAGATTAAGACAATTCCCAAAATGACTTGACCACAGCAAGCTGACCACATTCACATCTAGTACAAAGAACACCGAAACGCGTGACAATAACATTATTTTCGCCAGACACTGCCGGAGGCATCTAAATATATTCTAAACATGTTCAATTGTATAAAATAAATTTTAAAGAGATATATTTGGAAAACAATGACCGCTGATCGTTAAGTAACTTGATGATCGACTTTGTTTGGCTGCACGATATGGGCAGAAGCAAACTTTACTTGTATAAATGTGGCCCTAATCCACCAAAAGGGAATAAAAAAAATAAAAGGGTTTACTTTTCATCAGCAAACTTCTTGTAAACTTCAATTCTTTGAAACAGAAATAAAAATTATAAGATCATGCAGTACATATACAGTATTGAGTAACCATTCTATTGGAAGCCATATTACATGTGATGTATTGGTGGCATCGTAAAAAAGGTTTGTATTTATTCTTTTACTAACCAGATCCCACCAAGTCGTTCCAGGGAGTTGCTTCGAGATGTTTTTTCTTCACTACTTTAGCAAATCTCGTCATAGGGGCATTAAATCCTATGTATTTTCAACAGTTTTGAACAACAACTTTTCTCATAAAAATGCTACAAATCTGAACTGTGCATGCGTAGTATCGACCGCTGAGCGCCCACGTATTGTTCACGGGTTTCCCATGGTCTCCCGCTGCTACCCAGCAGTTTATTGCGAAAGAAAAAACTACGGGAAAACGTCTGCGAGGAGGCTAAGATTTTCCCAGATAATTAGATTTTAAAATTGTGTACCTTTTGATTTTTTAAACTGCAAACGAAAGATTTGTTTATCCACGTCTAAGACACGAAAACTTCATTGCCGGAATAATGAAGTGTGATCCTAGTCAGCTTAGAAAAGACTGGGGAATTGCCATTTTTGATGTTTCAAAAATGACTGAATTCCTGGACCATGATAATCACGCAAAACGAGAGGAATTTCGTAAAATCATTTCACAGGATCCGCTTTTCATACCGAAATACAACATTTCTTTGGAGGAAGAGAGGAGCATAGCGTTGGAAAGGCTTAAAAAGTTGTGCAGTCAGGGATTCATTTCAGTTCTCGATTTCAAGAACAATCCCTTGTGGATATTCGCAGCACATGAGCTGGCAGCTGTGGTTGATGGATCCATGGCTACAAAAATGACAGTTCAGTTTAACTTGTTTGGTGGTACCGTGCTGAAGCTAGGGACGGACAGGCATCACAAGAACTTTCTGGATGTGAGTATTTATTAAGCTAGACACAATTAATGTGATGGGGCAGCCACGGATCTGACTGACACAAACCCAAATGCAAAACAAAAGCAATTTCGTTTACGTACATAAAATTTCAAAATATTTTGACTATTATTGCTATTTCTTTTATTTTTACTTTTTTCCGACAGATGAACTCTAATTATTTTGAAAACATACTTGCCCCAACAAATTAATTTGGTATGGCCTGACCATGAAAAGTCACAAGATTTAAATTAAATTTTCTCAAGATATATTACTGGTCATATGGGAGCTAAACTATAGAATGCGGGGCTATCTTAGTTAAATTATTCCTGCCCATACCTCGTTCTTTAAAAATATCTGCGCAACTCACTAATAAACAATAGCGGACCTTTGTGGCCCCGTATTCTATAGTTGCTCCTACTGTACAGTATAGAGACAAACCTACAGTCTGCCATTCAACTATAGGGATCATTAGATCATTTTCCAAAGGATCAGTAAGTTTTGTAAAATGTTGAAGAGAAAAATTAAATCTTTTACTGGAAATTAATATTGAAACTTAGTACGTTTCAGCCATAAACTATGCCCTCCTCAGTGCAGGGCACAAAATTGCACCTAATACTGTTGCCACTACAACCACTAAGATTGCTTTGTTGGCAAACAAGATTAAAAAATTATATGTTTTTGGTCTTTTATATCTTGATGAAATTTGCTACTGATTAAAGCTTTAAGCTAGATATTGAATTACTGCATGTGAATGGTGAGGTCAGTTTAGCAAAATTCTCACCAAACGGTCACTTTTTCTAACAATACTACAAACTTACTAACAGACCCCTTAAGTAATATTCGATTGTACCTACAGATCTTAACAAAAACATTCAAATACTGTAACTAAATAGTAAATATTGACACTTTATTTCAAAGCTAGGAAAATCCTTCAATTTGTCATTAATATTCATGAATAAACGTGTTTTAACAACTATCTTTTTTGTTTTTGAAACAAGCCCCTATTTATTTTCACTTGGCAACCATATTAGAAGCCCTAGCAGCCAGATATTAATCTCCTTGGAAAAGAAGTTAATATTACATGTCCTGCATTGACAAGTAAAGAGCACTTACAACCCATGTTATATATAATATGCAGTGTATTGTACGCCGCCTGTCAAGATAAAAGTAGCCGCCTGTGCTAGCAATGTTTAGCTGCAAGACAAGGTTTAGCTGGTAAGGTTAGCCACCTGTAATTACTTCTTGGCCGTCTGATCAAAAAACTAACTGAGAACCTTGAATATGTAGGAATCTATATTAAACAAGGTTCCTGTGTGCAATGCACTGGGATCCACCTTATTGAAACCAAGGGCTTATATATGATATTATTCTCTTATTTCTTTCTTTTCAAGACTAGTGGCCCACAGAGCCGCCACTTAACCCTGGTTTCTATATATAGTGTTAAGCAGACAAGAATCTTTGACTCCTCGTAGACAGGACACTAATCCATCGCAGGTTAGCTACCAGCAAAAACCGGTATTCATTTGCCTACCCTGGAAGGATGGAAAGCTGAGTTGGCTTATGGGGAAAAGAAGATCACACATCAAATATTCGAATCTCGGCAAAGTGCTGGGATCGAACTGGGGATCTTTTGGCTGCAAAGCAGAGATCTTACCAACTGTGCCAACCACGTCCACCCCTTAATAATTTAGTTGATCACAAGAACTTTTTCTAGAATTGTCCAGTATTGGTTTCTGTACATCTTGGGAGAGTTGCAGACCACAGATAGTAGACCCAAACCTTAAAAAATATACTAAACCCAAACTCAGACCCTAGTCCAAGCCCCAGATACTGTAGGTTAGGGTGAGAGTTTGTGTCAGCCATCTTCATATGGATTAGGGTTTCTTTAGGTAAGAGGTTTTGATTTGCAATTGTTTTGGAAGTGAGATTGCTCTAATTTGACCAGGAATTTCTATGATTTGCAATAATATTCGGAATGAGATTGTGATCACTTCACCAGGATGTTTTAAGTTAGGAGTTCTATGATTTGCAAACTTTAAGGTAGAATGGGTATGAGGTGCTGATTTTGACAAGAATGTTTAATTCTAGCTATTTCTATAATTTTTTATGATATATGCAGTCTTACCCAAGGCATATAAGAAAAAGATACTTAAAATGATTGGGATGTCTAGTAGATATATATTTGTTAACTTTTGGGGAATACAGTATAAAATGTCCAGTCTGTAGGATGCCATTCACCTAACCCAGTTGTATATAAGGGATTTTTCTTACTGAATTGTATTTCTTTGGGAATGCCCAGGGATTGTTGTCACTCCTTATACAATTACTCTGGCCTGTATTTTGTCATTACTGGTAGCTTAGAAAGTTTAAGTTTTCTGTGTTAATTGATTTTGTAGATGTTGAGAGATATTCAGACAGATATAAGGAGAAGGCCCACAGTGGTGACACAGTAATAGAGTGGCAACCTAACTGGAACCTTTTCCCTGCTGAGCTGAAAATTAAAGTGAAAAAAAGGAAACCGTCACATGGAAAAGGTAAATTTCGCATTTTTGTTAGCATTATTATTAGAATAATACACTTTGCGGGCCGATAGTAGAAAATTAATATGTTACTGTATAAGTCTGTGATTGAGTATAATGGCACATCATGCATATATATCATATTTTGATGAAAAAATATGTTCTTTGATATACTGCACTACAGCCTAGTACAGTACTTTGAAACAATCATTTACATAATATATATTGTGGTGACCATGCTAAAATTTTGAATGCTCAATTTGCCAATGGCTTTGACATTATTTTCATTTGAACTTGAATTCCATTCATAGTTGTCATTACACTATACTTTTACAGGGTACCAGCAAAATAATATGAAATAATGTGAAACGGTATTTCTATTGGTAGTATAACTGGATGTAAAGTGTCAGTTGCGTACTATATTTTACTATGGTTTATGAAACCATACAAATCAGATATATATGTACAGTACATGTATTAGTATGTATTAACAGTACAAAAGATGCTAGTCTATCATATCCCTAATTTAACAAATCTATTCCCTAAAGGGGCTTTTCATTATCATAATATTGTAAAAGCCTTCTCTCTTCAAGAGTTAAAAAAGCTGTGAATGAGTACCATCTGGTAGATGGAAACCCATTTGTCAATGACTATAAAAAAAGTTATGCAATGTGTGGTGAATTTGCCCGTGGGGCCACCTTTAGGACAAATTTATTCAGTAGTCAGAGTCAGAAAGTTGAAGCTTGGTCATTCATATCCCTGACGCTCAAAGACTACTGAATTTACAGAAGCTGTTGCTATGGGTTAGGTTTTGGTTGCTTTTCAGGTTGGACTACAATCAGAGTCTTGAAATTAGCTTGGGAGGAGAAAGTGCATCCTTGACTAATAACAGTATTGGCTAGTTTTTCCTAACAGTACTTTGGATCAAGTATTAGCTAAAATCAGTTTGTAAAATTTAATTAATCTGTTAATTGTTGTTGCCAACAATATTTTCTCTCAGTGCCAGCAATATAATGTGGAATTAACAGCTCAAGATCGCAATTAGTTTTGTATCACGATTTTTTTAAAACTTTTTCACACGCGTTAATTCTGAGTTAGTGATTCCATATTATATCACGTCTCTCTCCCATAACAAAATGTTAATTGTATGGCGATACTGTACTGTATATATGTATTATTGTACTTGTTTCTTTACCAAGACAGATTGCTATAATATTCAATGTGGTTGAAATACAGTTTAAATTATAATAAAATATAGTTAATGAGTAAATGGTAATTCTACTAAATGATCAAAAATATTTGTTTTAGGAATGTTTCTTTCAGATTGGTATTTGTGAGCTGTTGAATTCTTGTATTTGCATTGTAGCATATCTCACTTTGCAGGGCCAAAGTTGGTCAGACGACCTCAAAAGAAAATCAAGGAAACTTCAGTTACAACAAATGAAGTGGCAATAAAACTTGATGTAAGTGATGTCTTTTCTGTTGTGAGCCAGGATGTACAGTATATTAAGGAGACTAAGAAACTGAAAGTCAATTAATGGTACTGACAGTAGGAGTGTTTGTACGGACAAACATCTTTAAGAAATATTCAATTTTGAGTTTCCAATTAAAAGCCTTTGTTCTCTTAGACAGTTATAATTTCTGTCAAAAAGATTAAAAATCTCATTATTTTGTTTCTCAAGGTTCTTTTTGAAAAAAGGGTTTAAAATATAACATTGCAGACGATCTTTTGGCAATAAAGGTGATTTGTATACCTGTCCAGGAGGAATAATGCAAAAGCATAACATCAAGGACCTAAAATAATTATCAGAATGATAAACATTTACTATTTACTATTTACTATTTAATTTTATATCATTTTTATTCACAATCATGAATATTACTAAATAATTAAGCCTTCCCTTGATTACAAATGCATTAACTGTGCAATTGTTTGCCAAATTGGATACTGCATACAGTGTACAGCTCGACCTTTCACCAAGTATTGACCAATAGCAGTGTTTGTTTTGTTGAGGTCTCTAATTGTAAGTATTGATATATATAATTTGATTCTTCAAATGTAAGCTTACAACTGTTATTCATAAAAGTGTATGGGGGATTGAATGTCTTGGGCTTTAGATAAGGAGGAAGTTGTAGTCCTGTTTTATTGTTAAGTTGGTCGTTTTCTTGTTTCCATTGAAGTGACAATTACAGGGGGTCGAAATGTTCCAGACAGTTTACCTGTGTCTAGTGACAGGCAGAGCATTTTTCATTCTGCCTCCACTAGCTAACATCCTACTTGAACATTATTTTAATTAATATTGAATCCCTAGTAGTTTATCAATTATTTACTTGTGTGGCCCAACTCGCCCACGTCAACTCGCCCACACCAACTCGCCCACACCAACTCGCCAACGGCCCAACTCGCCCACGCCAACTCGCCCACATCAACTCGCCCACGGCCCAACTCGCCCACGCCAACTCGCCCACGGGTCAAGTCGCCCAAGGGTTAACTAATTCTATCTGTAAGGCTTTCATAAAATCTATTGTTTTTTCGATTTCTAAGTACAACTACCATAACTTGACTGACTCAACTTTATGTTTGTTTCGCGGATTAACGTATAAGACGTACCAACTGGCCCACTCCGGCCACTATGTCAGTGCTCATAATCGTAATTCGCTTTTTAAAACTTTATAAAATTTTACTTCTAAATGTTAACGGCTTCGAAGTTATCTTCATTGTAGCAATTTTTACTCGTGCCAGTAGGCAACGAGTCATAAATTTGGCTCCATGTCTTTGTTTTCTTAGGGTCGAGCTTTTACAAACGCATGCATTGTTTGCGCATCTTGTTTGTTCCTGTTTTGAGAGACACCATTACAAATAGTTACAAAATCGTTGGTTTCTTCGCTATTTCTGAACGTATGTTGCTCAAAATGGTAAGTTATCCTGCCTTTAGGGTCCTTTACAAAATGTATTTGCCTTTTATTTTTTTCTTCAATATTCAACGTAGCCTGACTCCCGTTATATTGCTGAAACAAGTCACCATTTTTCTACTAGGATTAAAGAACACACAGTGAACGATAAAAATTCACATATCTTAAGCACTTTTCTGAATCTTCTGCCAGCAAAAAGTTATACAAACCTTCATATTTTACAGTTCTTGACACAGCGAGCAATCCTATTGATTTTAAACTCAAAGTATCCTTGTATATTAACCCTTTCACTCTCCTTATGTAACAAATACAAAATAGGGCATTTGGTAATGAGAAAATGAAAATTGATCAAACATGGAAAACTACTGATGATTAAAAGTAAAATTCTCTTGTTTAATGAAAAGTATGGGCTCAAGTTGGGTGAACTTAATAACTCGACTCGGAGTGAAAGGGTTAATAAGAATAAGCCCAGTCTCAATAAACAAGTCCATCACTTTAACACATTTTTAGCTCTTTTTAGTTCCGCTGCATCATTTGTGATGCATGAGGTCATTACTATAAGCATTAATAAAATAAACTGATAGAGAACAATTGATTTCATACATTTTGTTGTCAGCTCATTGTTTGCCCCTGTGAAATGCCTTATAGTGATGACCTTGCCATAATCGCAGGCAGCGTTGATGAACTGTCAGCCAGAATGTCGTCCTTAAAGAAACATCTTGAAGATAACGGCCTCAGAGTCAATATGAAGAAAACGAATGTTCTGTGCAGTGGTAGGAACTTTGATGTACTTCAGAACAGTGGGAAGTAGTCACGTGGGGTGTATAGAAGAGGAGTGTGTAACAAAGTTCTCGATTCTTTGTAGTGGCTGCTCATGCTGGATACACAAATCCTGCAGGGATGTCAAAGGCAAGCTACTAGCTTATCCTCTCTTCTTATGCTGGCGGTGCAAAAGACAAGCCAGTCCCATTGACTGCCGCCCTTTCCATTCAGTAACAATTGAGAAACCTAAAGCCGTGTACTCTTTCTGCTATTAGGGTGACACCATCAGTGCCGTAGGGGGAACAACCGTCAGTATCACCATCAGATGCAGAGCTGTGCACATGGAGTAAGATTCGTGAGCTACTCCTTCTGCTGACGCACCGAGGCATCTCTCCGCATTCACGTAGGAAGATCTACTCCAAATGCGTCAGAAGTGTCATGCTCTTTGCCAGTGAGTGTTGGGCGCTGAGGAAGGAGGAACTTGCCAGACTCATCCTTAACGGCAGAGCCAGGATGAGATAGATCTTTGAGACAAACTCAGATGAGAAGGTTTCCACAACTGCTCTCTATTAGCCCCTCAACATCCTGCACTTGGACTTTACCCTAAGGTGCAATAGACTGAAATTGGTGGGTCGCGTACACTGGGGCCAGTCCTGGGCTAGCAAATGTCAAACTTTCCTGTTGGAAGGCGGCAAGGGAAAAAGAAGACACAGGAATTCCTGGAAGGATGACATCGGTGAGGACCTTCATGCCTGTAACCTTCCCAGAATTCTGCACGATGCCATACGACGACAAGTCCAACCCCCTCAATACTATAGGGGACACAGAAAATATAAATGCATGATGATGATAATGATTATTGTCTTATTAGTTTGGTCCATAAGCATCTACTGATTTACTTAGCATCATTCCACAATAATCCAATGGTAGGCTCAGGTTTAAACGTTCTTCATTGTCACCCTGCTAATGGCAACATGCATGAGGTCATTAAGTGACTCTTCTTTGAGTTTGCACCTCCAATCAGATCCAACTCTATTTAAAACACTGAAACCACGTTCAACACTAGAAGTTGAGTAAATCAAAACTAACAATATTTTTACTAAGCTTAAAATATATCTTAATTCTGAGTTACCTTTCTTAATTCCTTGGGGTAGAACGTTTTTATTGTACGACTAGCACTTGTTGTGGTCGCTATCACATTTCTTACATACCTCCATAGAGAAACTTTTTTTTTCTTCTATTTCTCCGTGGTTCATGTTGCCTTTGCAAAGTAACAGATTATTGAAGTAAGAAACTAATTTTAATTACTAAGTTCAGCTTTACGAAACAGCGTAATTTCATCCCCATCACAATCTGGTAGTCTATCTATATGAAATGTTGAAAAGAAGGGTATTTCGGGGCCCATACCATTGTTCAGTGGCCTAAACCTGTCAGCAATAGTTTGACCGAGGTGGTTCACCAACTGTTCACTTTAATTTCAAATGTTGTTTTCATGCCTTGTTCTACTCTGTTTTAGTTGAACATCTCGGAGTTTCCCATCATTGATATGATTACCCTTACATTTCTTTATCCTTTTCTCACCTTCAAAACGTTGAAGTTCCCTTTTGGTACGCTTGATCATACTCACAGCAGTGTCTATGCTTACATCATCAGATTGAAGAGAACAACTTAAACATGCAAATATTGCTAGCAGGACTAAAAACTGCAAATATGAATATAACAAGTTTCTCATCTTGAAGTTGTTCTTTTACTCCAAGAGCTCTTTCCCTGGTTTCTAGCCTCTTAAGTATTGTCCATGCTTGACCCATCTAAAGCCACAGCGGTAAATTCCAAAGCGTTTATCTTATGCACTTGTGACTTTCATGTTTGACAATGTAGTAAAGAAATTCATTCGCTTGTTTATCATTGTTGTAGTGTTTTGTTAAGATGTCGTAATCAGTTTGCAGCTTGGAGTTTTGATAGCTTGGCAAGATCTGTTTAGGGCTTTTCGTTTTTGGCGCAAAAAACGCTGTTTTAAATAGTGTTTTCATGAGGTCGATGTTACGCTTCTCCATGGTAATCGGAGCTTTTACGATGGGCTGCTCTGCCAGACGTTTTTTACTGTTTTTGAATGCCAGTGGCTAGTTTTATGAGTATTGCTTGCTTCATGTTCATGAGTGGACATTCTCTATGCGTATCGACTCACCGTCAGATATGAATTTAGTTCTGCTTGTTTTATCAAACTATTTGCAGTAAGAACAGAACATCTTTCCATCCTCTGCTGACAGCCACGGCGTACATCTTTCCATTTTTCGTTGAACTTGAATACTCGCACATTAGTATGTTTCATCGTCGATTTTTGCAAATTCTCTTCTACGTGTACTTCTTCATTTTCGACTCTTTAGCACATTGCTTACGGATCAGAAAACGACCCACATTGCAAATTCACGCTTGATCGGCAAAAAAACGTGGGAGCAAGACACATTTGCTATATTTGTCGTGCACGCTAAAAAGGTTGCATCATCTTGCTTTTATTTAGTAGACTGGTAACGACTGGGCAAGAACTGCACAAAAGAGAACGACTTCAGTTGGAGCAACAGATAAAAATATTCAAATCGTTATTTAATTTTGTATTATTTACTGAGGTTTTCTTACTTGTGACCTCTGACATGCATTAATATTTTTTACCTGTCACTTCCTGAAATTATTAGAAATCGACTGGTACAACAGGCAGTATTTCGGTTCCTGCAATTAGGTATAGTTGTTGTGACTGTTTTAAGAGTATAAAGGTGTCTTATCTTTTCCTTGTTAAACTTCATAGTCCTTGTTCCAAGATGTAGCAGAGAAAGAAAAACGCGATGATGAAAAGAAAGGTGGTGCAGATGATGAGAATGAGGATGATGATGAAGTGGATGATGAAGAAGACTATGATGAAGAAGAGCAGGAAGAGGTGAGTGCACATTAGTGCTAATTAAAATTTTGAACTAAACAAAAAGGTCAGTGCCATTTCGTAATTTTTGTGTGAGTGCACGTTGGTGCTAGATCTTTGAACTAAACATGTACAATTCAAGGTCATGACCCTTTGTTATTCTTGTGTGAGTGCACATTCAGGTGTTAGTACTTTGAACTAAACATGTACAATTCAAGGTCATGACCCTTTGTTATTCTTGTGTGAGTGCACGTTGGTGCTAGATCTTTGAACTAAACATGTACAATTCAAGTTCATGTCCCTTTGTTATTCTTGTGTGAGTGCACGTTGGTGCTAGATCTTTGAACTAATCATGTATGTACAATTCAAGGTCACGACCCTTTGTTATTCTTGTGTGAGTGCACATTCAGGTGTTAGTACTTTGAACTAAACATTTACAATTCAATATCCTGGCCCGTTTGTCATTTTTGCTTGGATTTACTATATTCAATAAAAAAAGCTTTGGTTCCTGTAATAATTGATGCTAATGTTAGGGCTCCAACCATGTGGTTATGGAACTGACAGGTTGGACTATGAGCAGTCCCTAGTTTTTCTCTTTTACAGTATGTAAACGCGAGCCGGTCAATCGGGACAAAAATAATATCAAGCAAGGGGGTTGGAGGTGGGGACAGGAAAGAGTGAAGAATAGGGACCACTGTACAGACAGCACTACAAAATCTATCTGACTGTTCGCCATGCAACATAGCACTCTGATTGTTCGCTGTTCTGTCAGCCAGTTGCGTTGAGAAATTCGCCAAAAGTTCGATTCTATATTTATGCCAGACTTTGTAGTAGAGAGAAGAAAACTGAAAACAATATGCCTACAGTTGTAATTCTTTCACCGCTGAAGTGCATCGTGGAGAATCAAATACTGAGTGGCTAAAAAGACGGAGCTTGTTATGATAGCGTTCGAACTGAGTTCTAACCGCCGCCTGGTTAGCCCAGTTGGTAAAGCACCAGTCTGCTGTGCAGGAGGCTCCTGGTTCGATTCCCGGCCATAAACCGTAGTTCCAGTCTGTCGATCACTCTGTCTCTCTCAAAGAGTAGGGTTGTGATTCCGGTGTTGTGGTCTGCAATACTCCGTTAAATACCGAAAATATAACGGCATTGTCACTGTCAGTACCAAAATAGTTTACTCGCAGCACTCACTTTCTATTAGGTATTACTAGTTTTAGGAGTTACGATAATGCTTTTTGCTCTCATTTTTCAAACACTAGAACTGCGATGTTTTTATTAAATTTTTTTGCCATTAAACTGTTCTACATGTACATGAGTCCTAAGTTTATGCAACAGCCACTCAAGGTGGAGCATTTGATTGACTTACCAGCCGTAGCAAGTAAGCGTTAAGTTTTTTTGTTAGAGCTGGCTATAGTCCTTATTTTCACTCTCTCCCCCCCCCCTCCCTTTTTTTGTCTTCGCCCCAGTGTGCTTGCATTCAATAGCTTTCCTGCTTGTACAAAATAGGGCTCTACAAAAGAACACATTGATAAGATATTTTAGGTGTAGATTGTATACCATACAGTATTCATTTTTTTGCACGAGTCTCTTAATTCTATACCGATGCTATTGTTATTAGATAAAACATGTAGGGGAATAAAGGTTTACAGTCTAGCTTGCTAGCAGCTGCAGGTTTTACAGTCTAGCTTGCTGGCAGCTGCTCCCTTGTCTAACATTACAGTTACATATTTTCTACTTTTAAATGTTGCCTGATATGTTGTTTTTGCCAAAGACTTCTGAAAGGTGTTCATACTTTTTTGTGGTGTCATTACAGGAAAATGATTATCTTGTTTCTCACTTTGACGATGATGAAGATTATGGGTTTCTAGACGAAGATGATATGGACGAGGGACCGATCTACTGAAAGTAATTCAGCATAGTTACTAATGAATTTTGAGTACAACTAATATTAGAAAACCTTTAGTGTTAATTTTTGATAGAATCTATTATACTTGTTTAATTGCTATTAATGTTATAATGTTATAATAGTTATGATAATAATATTAATAAATAATAATGATAATAGTAATTATAATAATTTTGAACCATTGCAGAACTACAAGAACCTGAATTACATACAATAAATACAGTTTACTTTTTCAAGGGTGCTTAAGACTTTTTGAAAAAACCCCGATTTTCAATTCAACGCTGCAAATTTTGCTGCCCTATCTCGAAAAATATATTACTTCCTTTGTTGTTAATATGCCGCTCACAAATACTAGTACTTAGTGATGGTAAAATTTTACAGTAATAAATTAAGATTTTTTATATTACCTAAATACTCAAACAAAGCGCATGTGTAAGCCAAAAGATATAATAGAAAATACATTTTGTAACATAACACATCGCTGATTGTGTATTTTAAAAACCTGGGGGAAGGGGGTACTCTATTAGTTTTTGGTTGGGGGTGATCCCCCTTAAGCTCAAAACCCCGACCCTATCCTTTGAAAGTCACTCTTAAGTCT
>JAOTRI020099135.1:0-14419 GCA_028564885.2 Zoanthus sanctaehelenae
TATACCCATAACCGTTTTGTTTGAAAAGGAACTTAAAAAAAAATCATGTTATCGATAGTAGTTTGCGGATGAAGATTAAATACTGTTCCTGGAGCTTCTGCCACCGGTTGTAAAGTTACTACATTCGGAGAAGAAGCACCGTCATTAATTTCTTCAACAGTAGCAGATGTCGAAGGTTGGTCGGGAATCTTGGAAGGAAAAATATTTATAAATAATTATTAAACATTCGATATTGTTATTTACAAAGTACTTGTTAAAAAATATCATCCGCACGGCGAAAATGACAAGGATTCACACTAGGATCATAAGTTAAGTTGAATTCATTTGTAATTGACTAGTGATAATAAAGCTCCCATAAAATACAAAACAAATCTTATGGTTCTTCATTTTTTTCGTTTCTGGACCATAAAATACATCGAAGATTTGGATTCAAAGCTCTGACCGAATGAAAGTGTGGGGAAGGGGGTAGTTCGGGTGTCTATAAAAAGTGGGGGGTGGTCATGAAGTATGACGTCATCATTTTATATAAGGTCATGATGCCCAAATAAAGAAATTCGGTTAAAATAGGCGCAGAGGATTTGGGACCAAGGAGAAACAAACATTTTGCCTTGCTTTTATGTGACCATAATTAAACGTGCTAGTGAAGGGGTCATGATGCCCAAATATGGAAATAGGGGGCCCCATTTACCAAAATAAGATAAAAAGAAATATAATGTGAAACCACAACCATTTATTCAGTGTTAACATTATATACAATCAAAAATAATTTGTTCAAAGTACAATGTTTGTTTTTTAATACTGTGATATATTGTGTCCGATGTATTTTTGTCCTTCGTAAGTTCCACAATTTCTCGGTCTGTTGTAGTAAGGAGTCTACGTTGCGCTGCTATATGTTTTAGGTCTGGGTTCAAAGTAATAACTCCTTCCTCCTTTGATTGAAAGTCAGGTCAGTACTCGCCGGTCCATGCATAGAATTTGTCTATTGTTCCATGGACAATCCAACTATGCAAAGAATCTAGAGGAATAAGGATGTTTGCACGCTATGTAGAAACGTCCAGGGTTTTTAGCAGATTTGCTTCGACCAAGGCGCAGGTCTTGGTAACCTTCCCCTTAACAATAACAAACCCAAGGCACATTACATTTCATATCTTCTCTAGGTTGCATCTTATAATCATTGTGAAGTTGTTGAACTTATACTTAATTATAAGTTAATGAACGCGCATACTAATTGGAAAATAAGAATAAACAAAGATCATCTGTAATTGTAACAAACATTTTTAAGTCTAAAAACATTAATCAAAGAACATCCAAATTGCGGGAAAATACTTATAATTTTCTGCAATGTTGAATATTGTTTGTAAAAATCTAAAACTGCACCAAAATGTTTGTAAAAATCTTTAACTGTCAACTAATGTTGGTGAAGAGTATATTTACTAAAACCCCAAAACTATATACAAAGTTAATCTTTCTAAAAAATCTAAAACTACTTTAACAAAAGTTTGAAAAGAACAAAAAAGAAAACCATCATAATTGTAAAAAATCAGGTTTTAAATGTTCAGTGTGGAGATCTAACAGCCAAGGTTGGACTAAATCTAACAGAAAGCACTCTTGCAGAGTGCTTAAATTCACGTCTTTCAACAGTGGCACTTATCTTCTTCTCTGAAGGCGTCCTTGTTGAAGAATAAGTGTTATCCAGCTCTTTCTTTATATTTCTTAACCTGGTTCTTTCCCTGGCCAAAGGTCTTGATCGCCGAGGTTTTGGTTTATTTCCGTTATACTCTGCCTTTTGGTCACTTTCTTTTGAGGTCATCTAATGAATGGCATTCTCCGATTTTAAAATACCATGGATCCTCTCCTTGTCTTTCCCTGAAAGTGCTGCCCTTTCCAAACTTTCTAACCGCTTTGCGAGTTTATGACAACAAAATGAATTCAGTCATTAACCCTTTTCCAGCTATACCGCCCTTAACCAGTACTGGAATACTTAATAATTTAACAAATTCAATCTTTGCTAAACAAAAGAAAGATGTTTCGACTTTGGTTTTAAAGCAAACTTTAGTAGTTTCTTTAAGTTTGGAAGGCCAGTGATGCAAGAATAAACTTTCATAAACTTTCATTAGTTGAAGTGCAAAAATTGAAAAAACATACTGTTTTGCGTCGTTTTTTGACCTGGAAAATCCCCAACGATGTTTAGCCTTAGATTTCTTGATGAAATTTTCATTTCCAGCAAACAAAACAGTTTTCACAACAAAATTCAGACCTAGTACTGAGATATAGTAAAGTTTTTACCTTCTTTTCAGTTTACGGATAGAGCTACAGCCGTTACATTTTGCACGACCAAAGTGCATTCTGGGATACCTCGAAAATTTTTGACAAGGACAGACAGTATTTCCTGCACTAATCAGTTTTTTACTAAGTCTAGAGCCTTCACGGAGTTCTGTTAGTTTAGCTTTTAACCTGGTTAATTTAAAACTTTTATTAAATATACGAAGAGAACAATATCTTTGCAAGAAACATAAAAGTGCTTAAATTTACAATTTTAGTATTTTTATAAAGATCATTATGAATATCACTATCATATACATATAACATATATAAGTAAAATTTAAAAAAGAAATCAATGCTTATTCTTTCTAATCGGATCATTCTTTTTGAACTCTGCCTGTGCTTCATAAAAGTATTTTTCACCTTCCACACTGAGTCATCCCTAAGGGATGTCCAGTATTGTTCAAGAGCGCCTGCAACCAAAAAATACTTAAAAATTTAAGATTCTAATAAAGTAGAATTTAGTAACGAGAGACCATTTCTTTTTTTATATATCTGTACCATTTTCTTGTTATACTATGGTTAGAAAGGCGTGTTGTAGTTAAGTAAATAGCAATGAAAAATAAAAATAGGAAAGCACTTTTACTAGTTACTAAATTCTACTTTTGGAGTCATGGACCAGAGAATAATATGGTAGTTATCAGCCACAAATTGCTTTGTCAAGGTGAATCTGGAAGTGAATTTTCCAAACCTTAAATGCAAATTTCAAGATGAAAAAAATGTAATTGAATTTTCTTTTGCCATTACCATTAGAAAAGCAAGAGTAATTTATAGATACGAAGATAACTGCCAATATTTTTTTCTATTTTAGCTAGAAAGACAGTAATAAAAATATATAATCTAAAATAAGGTAGTTGTACAGAGGTAGTATATGTATAAAATCTGAATTATATTCTTGATATAATACATGTATGACACTAAACAAGTTTAGTTAAAAACTATGTGTTAACGAATTATTGCTACACATTATTTTTTAATTGACTAATAATAAATCAGCAGGTACAGATATTGCAAAAGTTACTTGATCAAATATCCAACTTCAAAATGAATGATCTTAATAGATAATAAGAAAAAGATTTACCTTTTATCTCTGTCTTGCTCCATTTGTCTTTTCCATACAAACTTCTAATTTCCTTCAGAACAGTACTTTCAACTGTTTTGTTAATGACACTTGAATAATTAAACATGGGTTGGAATTATAAAAATTTTGGATGTCAATGGTTTGTGCTATAATAATAATTGCTATACAACAAACAGGATAAAATTGATATTGAACGTTCCCTAATATTTTAACCCACGTGAGATTATGTTTCCTCATATTCATTTAATTTGAGAGAAAAGTTTAATTTGTAATTTTAATCAATCAGGGCAATTTTAAAAACATAGAAATATAAAATCATATTTCTTACTTTGTTGTGAAATCAAATCTTGGTAACTGATTCTCTTGTTGTTCTTCTTCATTCTGGTGTGGTGCCATTCGCATTGCCAGTGGTAGAAATCATAGTAACTACCTTGTTGTCGACCCATTGCTAAGCTAACACAGGTGCATCCCTCTCCCAACTCATACTTCCCCTAGGCTTACCTTTACCCCATATCTTGCCATTTTTCAGACTCGGTAGGAAGCCCTTCGTGCATTTCCTGATGGTACCTGTAACCAGAATTTTTCAATCGAATAAGTCCCTAGCAAGAGTCACAGATGTATAAAAATTATCTATAAACAAATGATAACTCTGGTCAAGATAGCCTTGCATGAGGGTCATCACAACATCATACCCTAGGCCATTGGTACTAATTTCCCTTCCTGTCTGCTTACCTATGTAGATATTGAAATCTGGAACATAGACATTGGAGCTACCTGCTAATACCCACAACTTTATACCCCACTTTGTGGGTTTATCCTTTAGGTACTGTCGAATACCGGACCTATTTCGGGACTTTACCATGCGCTCATCAACACCAACATGTTCCCTCGGCTGATACAAGTTCTTACATATATATTTAACAAATCCTTAACAAAGTCCTCTACTTTACGTAACTTATTATTAGCATCCTCATTGAGGGGGTCCACTATGTGCAAAAATGGGCCTTAAATCTCAACCTCGGCATGAATTTTCGTGCCCATAGGCCATGATATAAAGTTTGGGTGCTCCAGTATTTTTCAACATCCCCCATTACTTTAACTAAACCAAAATAAATCAATAATGCAATGAGCCTTCCTTCCAGCTACCATCCGAAGAGGTGTAACTCTTGTGGCTCCCAGAGCCAACACGGATGTGTGCATAGGCATTGGTGTGAGTGACAATTTACTTCACCATTTCCTCCGTAAAGAAAAGCCTAAAAAAATCTATAGGTCTTTCCATAGTATTCCTGAGGATAGGCCCCTCAAGGTGAATACCAGGTTCCTGCGAAGGGTTGAATGCGGGGCAGGGATAATCAGGGGGATTACAAACATCTACATCATCATAACTACGAAAAGGCACATCAGAACTTGCACGTGCTGCAGGGGCACGAGTTGAAGGTTCTTTTCCCTTACCCCGGTTTCCACCTTGCCCTCTCTCTTTTCCTCACTGTGTCGCTGCCGTTAAACTGTATTTCCAGTCTCTTGATCACTCTGTCGAGGGACTTAAAAGAACAAACATATACAAAGCAGGGTGGTGATCCGGGTATTGTGGTTTGTTTCATTCATTGAGGGCACTTCTTATCGGCTGCCAAGATATAACTAGAAAATTCCACTAGAGAGTGATGTGCTGCGATTTAATGTGAATCTGTTACATTAATCATATTACACTGAGATAGTGAGATAAAAGCAATCTGAAATTAGCATCGACAATTGTTCCTCTTTAGAATTAAAACTTCCTTCATGTTCAGAATTTGCAATTGTTAAAAAGCTTGGGTGATCATGAGAATATAAATTAGGCAGTGGATAAATTCCGGGATAATTAATCGATATGACCAATGCAATAATCCATGAAAATAAATATTAAACGATATCAATCGAAACCTATTAATTTATTAATATTAATCGATGATTAATTGATGGTTTGAATTTGTGACGTTTTATAGATTATTAATCGATGACGCTAACTATTATTGACTATATGGCTACATTTTTATACTTAAAGGGCGATTTCTGTTAATCCTTAACAGCTATGGAAGTTTTGAAAGTACCGTAATCAATGATTATTAACATTTTTTTGTGAAAAGCGAAAGTAATCGATGATACTCGATACAAATCGATAATAATCGATATAATTAAGACATTTGAAAGTGTGACTTTGGATTAATTATTGAATATCACTAATTAATGAATATTAATTGACCAATTTTATCTATTCATCGATTAGCTAATCAACGAATTACCCGAAGAAGACCAGAATACATGTGTAATTGGGATTCCTCAGGTATATGTATGACTCATCCAAGCTCTTATTTTACTTTCAGTATTTGCCTAATGTTCTGAGATTCCTATAGAATTGATATGCCCACAAATGTTTTTACAGCCAAAAAAGTGAGGTTTGCTAAAAAAATTCGTACATTCATACATTCTGTAATTCTTGTTTGCCAGAAGACGCGAAGATATCAAGCGACATAAAGCAACTTCAAATGTCAGCAATCCCGCGATTTTTGGCTTTAAAACCATTTGTGGGTACATCTTCATTTCTTTTAGAATAATCTTATTACAAATAGACAAGTACTGAGGATAAAATTAGAGTTTGAATGAGTTATAAACATGCCTGAGAAATCCCACATTCCATATTATGTGTTTTCTGTACACAGGGACTAAACACCAACATAACAGATAACAATAAAAATTATCACCAACAATAAGAAGCATTTCATGCAATTATAAAATGAAAATCAATTCAAATGAAAAAATTAAAAAGGGGTCAAAACAATCACTTTAGTTCTGGTAGTGTATGATTCCCCAGTCAAATTCTTTTGATTGTCATACAGTGACAACCCAACGCGCCCACCATGGGGTTGTTGCTAAGTAAATTGTTACATCGTCGTCGTCGTTGTTCGTATAATTTCCAGTAAACTGTTATACTGGGATATCAGCGTTAAGCAACCAATTAATAGTTATACCATCGAGAAGCGTCTTTCCTCTAGAACCATGTGGGGGAGCAAAAATCGGACAGTCATTTATGATGTGCTGGATTGTCTGACTAGTTTCACATTGGCAGGTGTCTAAAGAGCTTGCTCCTGTCGTCTTTATAGGAAGGACTGTGTCTTTCCCCCGCCTGTTCATAAGCGGTTAAGTCTGACCCATGCCTTTCTTGGAAGGGTAAGGCCAGGTGGTGTTAGGGAGGGGGTACTGATGAAGGAGTGCAGGGTGGTAAATGAAGCTTTCCATTCATCATTCCATCTCACCGCCGCCTGGTTAGCCTAATTGGTAAGGCGCTAGTCTATTGTGCGGGAGGTCTCGGGTTCGATTCCCGGCCGGACCAACACTCAGGGTCTTAAAATAATTGAGGAGAAAGTGCTGCCTTAGCTCCAACACCTGCAAGTGGTTAGACTTTTGCATCTTCTCGGATAAGGACGGTAAACCGTACGCCCAGGAGTAAGATCCTTGTAGGGAATCTCGAGTCCTATTATCTCTATTCCTTGGAACTTCACCAAGTTCCTAAATGTTTATGTTCATAAGATTTCCGACCATGTGTCGGAGACAGGACCAGAGCTCATGAGCTTAGAAGCTCTAGTGGTGAAATGTTTCCTTGGGATTCTTTAGGGTGTGTCCTGCGGTACTGGGATGACGCTTTTCCGATCAGGCTGGAGCACCTTCGCCGCATGTTTGAGAATCTGGTATTCGCGCCTTAATTCTGTTTGTGGAATTCCAGATAGTATAGGTAGCATCTCAGTTGGAGTTGGTTTCAGGGTACCAGAGATTATGCGCATTACTTCGTTGGGGACAACATCAACTGATTTGTTGTAAACACTATGAGACCAAGCTACGGCAGCATATTCATCAGTGGAATACACAAGAGCAAGAGTGATGTGCACAGTGTTGCAAAGCTGTCTCCCCACTTCAGGCCACAAAATTTCCTTATTAGGTTAACATGCTTATTGGCAACGGTCTTTAAATGATGCCCAAAGGTTAAGTTGCGATCAAGAGTGACACTCTAATATACGGACGCAGGATTGAATCTGAGCTTATTTCCCTCCATTCGCACCACTAGCTCCTTTTCGGCAAGTTGGGTTGACAAATGGTAAATCAAGCAGACAGTCTTGGATTCGCTTACTTTCAGGTGCCAGAGTTGAAAATAATGACACAGAATGGATACGTCTTCTTCTAAGATGGTCTGGATCTCCTCGTATGTTTTGGCTTGAGCCGCAGTTGCACTATCATCCACATACAGGTATATTGAAGTCGAGCTGGTGGGATAGTCTGCAGTGTAGATATTAAAGAGAATCGGAGCAAGTACTGATCCCTGTGGCAGGCCGTTTCGGTGCTGGCGGTTTCTACTTTGCTCACCGCTTCAGGTGGTAACATAAAAGGATCGGTTCTGGAGCATGAGCATGACAAACGTCACGTGCTTCATATCGCGTATCATTTGTAGGAGCTTCAGATAGAGGCCACGATGCCTCACGGTGTCATAAGCAGCTGTAAGATCAATATTCATAACTCCAACTTTTTCTTTCTTATGGTCAGGCGCTTTCTATGTCATTGACAAGGCGAAGTATTTGGTCTGTTGTGGATATGCCTTTGCGGAAGCCTGCCTGGGATTGTGGAAGATTTAATTTCACAATGTCATTTATACGCGCCAGAATTACTCTCTCCATTAGCTTGTATGGCATACAGAGCAGTGAGATTGGCCTGTAGCTCTTGGGATCGTCGGCTGGTTTCTTAGGTTTGAGTATGGCAACCACGTGGTCCTTGCGCCAGATAGCAGGAATAGTCAGAGTTGACAGGAGGCTTGATAGGAACAGGAATAGCCAGTTCAGAGCGTGGAAACCCAGGTGCTTGATGAGTTTTGTATCGACCAGGTCTATCCCAGGGGCTTTACCGTTTTTCAGATGAATAATAGAGTCCATGAGTTGTTCTAGTGTAACTGGTCAAGAGGGGCCAGATGAGGCTGGTTTTGATGCAATCGCTTCTCTTATTTCCCTATTAACTTCGTTGGTGTGACGCTTGAAGTCAGCGCTCTTGTCTCTCCATTTCCTGTTTTTCACAAACACTTATGCGATAGAATTTGCTGCTTTGTCTTGAGAGGCGCTTGTTCTCCATGCCTTCCGGCTTGAGAGGGTAAAGACAATTGATGTGACAGTTTCCTCCCAGCGTGCTTGTCTCTTTTCTCCGTTAATCTGCATTAGATGATTGCTTTTATAAGGTTTATCCTCCATGCTGGCACTATTGTAGGCCTGGAACGCTTCCTCGCACTCACTATCCCAGGAGGGGATGAAACTGTCACAGTCTAGTTTAACTTTCAGAGAAGAGAATCTAGGAAAATAATCCATTTTCTATCTGTAGTCATTTTTAGTAAATTATTTTTATTCGCATATAACTAGCGGAACAATTGTATAGGCATGATATGTTTTGCTTTTGGTGACATGACATTAATAACAAGACAGTTCAAGGTTTTTTACCGTTATGCAGCAAAATCGACTTCACGCCAAGATCTAAGCCGTCGAGCAATTAAACATTAGCCTTTAGCTAGGAAGAATGGGCAGCTTCTTCCTTCGCAATTGACGTTAATTAAATTATTATTACTATGTTATTATTATTATTAATATTATTTTTGTTATTATGCGTATACAAAAGCAAAATAGTACCTAGCCATAAAATAATTTAACTATTTTAAAATATATTTGCTAGTTAATAACAACAATCAGAGGCGTAATCTGAACCACCACGAAGTGGGAGAAGAAGTAAGGGCACGCTAAACACTTAAGACTTAGGTGTCTGAGGTCCCTCTACCTCCTCTAATTTTGCAAAGATATTAAAACAAACTATTCATTATCTTCTCCTCGGATAAGCTAGCTAAGCCAAATCCTTTCGAGCCTAGTGCCCAAGTGAGCCGGCGCTTATCTCCGGTTTCTGTTGTGTTAAACGGATTAGACCCCACTTGGACGGGACACTAATCCATCGCAGGTTAGCTCCCAGCAGACGCTGGTACCCATTTACCTACCCAGGAAGGATGGAAGGCTGAGTTGGCTTAGGTGGAAAAGAATTTAAGGTCAAACCGATATTCAAATCTGCGGCCAACCACGTCTGGACGGTACTTTCACTGTCCATTAGGACTATCTTTTGCTTTATTGAAACAACTTTGTCTGACAGTTCGTTATTTTCAAAAATCTTTTTCAGATCAACTTTTAACACTTTGATACCACCACTCAATGCTCGGACTATGACCGGAACCTGGGCATCACTCTCTCATTTCAAACGCAAGTTGTCTGTATTTTGCCAGCTTCTTTGTTCTCTTCGACCCATTGTTGTTTTGTTGTGGGAATGCCATGTCACAGGACCGAATCTTCTTGTCAGCTTTCAATTCCTAAATCAAATCAGGTCTTCTTGCAGTTTTGGTTTTTCCCCAGTGGAACTCGAAGTCCCACACTAGCGTCACTATACCATTCTCCAGTACTGTCCCCCTATTCCATCGCTGTTCGTACCAGATCGCTTTTTGACCCGCTAATTTTTGCTGTTTTGCCCAGGCCACTGCAAGAATCATCCATGCTCGGTGTAGTTGGATAGATATTCACTGTTTGCTAATATTGTGCATCAAGCTACCAGGTGCTTTATCGTTTCATAATGTTGGGTGCATAATCTACAACTACCATTGTATATCAACCTTCTCACTTCTTTCCATGATCTCGTTTTTACCATTTGCTCCAACACTAGTACTGTCATAATTGCTGCCGCTTTCCCAGGGTTGAGATTCTGGGACAACCACACATGACATTGCTTCTCTTGCCCTTTATACAATTTACACACCGAACGCACTTCCATTACATTAATCTACACATAAGACTATATATATAGTATCTATAATTTACGGTGTTCTAGTACCAACAGAGAAAAAATAACGCCCAGGGAACCACTGCAGTTACCAGCGTCGTTGGTCCTTGTGGTGTAGTGGTTAACACGTCGGACTAGTAAACCGAAAATGTGGGGTTCGACACCCGCCAAGGCTTTAATTATTTGTTATTTTTCTCTTGTTTCATTCTTTTTAAAATCTACTTTGTTACTTTTTCATTCCATAATCCTCAATCCATTTGTTCTTCTCTCCATGTTTAAGATTCTTCTTCAATCTCTACCACGCTGGATTCCATCCTTCATCAATAAGCTCTTTATCTATCCGAACGTTATTTGCCTCAAAGCTAGTGGATCTCTACTTCAACATCCTCCATTATCTTCATTGCCTCTTTCAGAATGGAATTCTCCGGTCCTCCTTGGTATTCTCTCTTCTCCATGCAGAGCTGATCCACTTGTTTTCTGAGCAGGCCAAATAGCAAGCGACTCTCATCATCGTCTCTTTGTAGATGTCTCTCAGCGATTTCATTCCTCTTGCGCCATCTTCTCTTCTAAGGTACAATCTCTCATCACTTGCTTGGATCCCTAACATATTTTTCGATCACAATTCACATTTTATTACTTGGTCGAGCTCTTTTAGTTCTCCACTAGTAAATTTGCAAACATTCATTTGATAAGCTGCTAAATTTCAATGTCTGAAGGTCAATCCCGATTATTATTTGATTTTATCTGTGTGGAATCAAACGCCAAAATTAATTCAGTCGTCCTTGTTCTTAACATCTGTTTCGAACTTTTGGACCCGTAAAGACATTTTATCATCGAGACGAACCTCTCATTACTATATTCGCTGGATCGATATACATAGGACAAGTTCGACATTTAGCCCGTTTCTGCATAAAATTTTTCAGCTGTTTAAAACATTGGACGTATCCATGTAAAGGCTTCTCAAGAGCTTGAATCATTTTAATTGCTGCGAGCCGCGAGGTGAGCAGCGAAACTAATCTTGACGAAGTTGGGCTGCCTGTGGTACAAGCCAGCTTTCTTTCACATTCCTTTCAATGACGGATTTTAGCAGTTTGTTTATGTGAGCCTTTTAAAAGTATAATGACCAGCGGTACACGGAAACGAGCATTCAATCGCGTACACGTCCTTCGCTTCTAACCACGCGGTCGAAAAGCACGATGTTTAAGGAAATATTTCCAGAGATGCCAAGGTTGAAGAAATATTGGGCGTGTAAAATTTTTAGGGGAGAGGGGGTGTTCGGGAAATTTTAAAAATGTAAGTTACCAGAAAGAGTGAATTTCTTCATTTTTAATTTTAAGCAGGTTTTGTCCAGGCTGTGGCCTCATTTTAGATGATTTAAATGATCATTCGAGTGTAACCTACTCGGCCCCAAGCCAAAATGTGACCGGTTTCACACGAGTTGTGCAAGGAAACTGGGGCACACTTACTTGACAAAACACAAATTCAGGAGTTGAAGCTAAAATGAGAGGCAATATTCATGTTTTGAAAACATTTTATTTCATTAAACGTCCGGAAACAAAAGATGCAGTAAAGTTAAACAAATGAGCAGGTCTGAGGCGTGTGAATGGAACGATCGGACGTGTGAGCGTGTGAAAAAGTGCTGTGGCGTGTGTCTTGGTAGGTCTGAGAAAGGTGGATGGTACGAAGAGCTTGGAATGAAACATAAGTGCTAATTTCAAAATGTTGAGTTAGAACTTTTTGGAAGGAAATGATTTTAAGCAAAGGCCATTTCAAGTTACATGCACTGACAGTAAAATAATAAAAATTTCAGCAGTTGCTGCTGTTTCCATATTTTTACCATTTATCCAATTTTTTCGCAGTTTTTAATAAACCCCAAAGTATCCGAGTTTCTTGACGTCAAATTTTTTAAAAGGTATTTGTTTTGAAAGCCTTGCTGCAATCTAGGAGTAACTGCACGCGTTTATCAAGTGAAATGATTCATAAAATCAAAGTAATTCAAAACGGACGGAGAGAAATTTCAAGGGTAAAGATCACATATTGCGAAACTAAAATATTCCATTTTTTCTTATGTTTGGTGATTTGATTTCTTTCAAACGTTGACAGAAGAAAACGCCTCGAGACGTTAGATTGGCAAGCGGAAGTAAAACGCGAGACAAAACAAAAAGTAATTCCCAGGCCTCGATCGAAAAGGGCGATCTAGTTACTATCGCTGGCTAGATTTCGGTTTTAGCGCCTGCAGTACTGTTACGTAATCAGCGTAAGATGAGTTTGCGAAGATGAGTTTGCGAAGATGAGTTTGCATATATACTTGTTCTAAAACTGATTTTATGTTTTGTGTGTCCGATTTTTATTTATTTATGTTTATTAATTTTGAACTCAACTTTTACCTGCAATAAATGAATATATGATCCATGTGGTACGATTGGTTATGAACAATGTTGTTGATAATTTTGTCCATACAAAAACATTTTGCAGTTCGGATATCGCAGCACTTCACTTTCGATAGAAACCGCTAGTTTCATGAATATGATTAACTAGTAGTTATCAAAGATGTATGGGAAGTGCTGTGAGTTCTGGTGCAGTTGTTTCCGTCTTTAGTGGTAGTTTGCAAACGTTTTTTGCGATTACTAAATTTACATTGACACACTGTTAACTTTTGTAATCTGATTTTTAGTTGATCTACCAGCATGTTATATCGAATGCTTCGATTACATTTAATAAAGAGTATAGCTGCATGCTTAAAGTATGAATTCCATTAGCTATTGTTTTTTCTTGCTATCCATCAGCTTATATCTTTTTCGGTGAATGAATTTTCTTCTTCACAAGTTCACAACGGGTCCGTGAGCACGCCGTTTTGATGTAACTGTCAACATAAAATTTAAAAAAAATTATGGCCATTAAAGTTGATGATGCGGACTCTGTCTAGCGTGCCGTCGATCGCGTCTGGCCCTAGCGGCCTCAACCAAGGTTGTCGCAGCGGCTTTTTTTCGTAGAGGAGAGCACTCCAAACATTTCTGTCCTGAGAGGATTTGTACCGACCGACTCCCATGTTGAACAGTTTCAGGTCCTCCTTAATACAATCTTTCCACCTTTTATGTGGCCTGCCTCTCTTACCAGTGCTAAGCTCACTGAACAACACCTGCTTGGGATTAGCCTATCCTCTGGTATTCTGCAAAGGTGGCCAAGCCAGCGCAGTCTGTTACCCCTTATGAGGACCTCAGAAAGTTGAGACTTTGCTCTCACATGTACGTCAACATTTGGGATTCTATCCAACCAGTGGATTCCCAACAACTGACGTAGGCAACGCTGGTTAAGTTCTCGATCTTGCGGAGATGTCTAACATGGGTGGTCCACGTTTCACTGCCGTAAAATAGAGTTGGAACAATCATTGCATTGTACACGAGGGGATTCGTATTGATAGATATTCCATTGCGATCCCAGATCTTAGGTTTGAGGGAATAGAACGTCCGGCTGGCTTTTGCAATCCTCTCTTCTATCTCCTTATCAAGCTGACAGTTATTGGTAACTGTGCCAACAAGGTAACAAAACTTTGATGAGATGGTAAGCGCTTTGTCTTCTAAGTAGGTAGGGGATGGATCTCCTGACTGTTGGTGTAGTACTTCAGTTTTATCCTTGCTGTTAGTTAAACCCCACTGCCTGCAAGCACTGTTCAGAAGGTTGATGAGAAGTTGAAGTGCTGCATGCTCATGCCTGCTGAAACCTGCGTCATCTGCATACAGGAGTTCACTGACTGTAGTTGTTTTTGCCAGCTTGGTGTGAAGACGTCTTAGGTTGAAGAGATCACCATTTGTCCGATGCCTGATGTTAACTCCATCATCAGGAGGAAGGTTTTTGGTAGCATGTCTTACCAAAAAGGCAAAGAACATAATGAACAAAGATGGTGCCTGGATGAAGCCTTGGCGTTAGCCTGTTGTCACTTCAAATTCATCAGTGGATTCTCCGCTTACTGATACTGTAGCCTTCATGCCTTCATGTAAGCTCTGTATGATGTTGGCCACTTTTACAGGTAGGTGAGCTTTAATTGTAGGCCAGATGCGATTGAGAAACCACCTTGGCAAAAAGCTTTCCAGCGATTGATAGCAGAGTAATGCCACGGTAGTTTCCACAGTTGAACTTGTTCTT
>JAOTRI020099146.1:0-14418 GCA_028564885.2 Zoanthus sanctaehelenae
AACATGGAACTAATAATGGCTAAATCTGAACAACCATTTCGCCGCAATTTAGGCTAAAAGATCGCCGTTTTCCACCTAAAACCAAGACAACAACTCCTTCGCCGCCATTTTGCCGTGTTAAACTGTGCATTACACTTGAATAAGACTCATTTCTATTGGTTGAAAGACAAAGGGTTTGTGTGCTAGAAAGCTACAAACAAAGGCGCTGTCTTCGTTGCTAAGCAAAGTTAAGGTTTCAAGTGAAGATAACTGACCGCGCATCGCGTGGGCTCAACTAAACTTAATTTCCTCCTCGAAACAGCCGTGCAAAACATCTAAATACTTTATTTTTTGTTTCCTTTGTAGCACATTTATTGTTTCGTTTGCACTTTTACTATTTATATTTACTTGGTCTTCTTTTTTCTATGACTGTGGCGATTTAATTTTCATAAAGTTTGTTTTAGAGAAGTTAATTGACAATCTATTTACATCGCACCATATTTTAAATTTTTTTAAGTTTAGAGTTAACTTTTTTCTCGAGAGTTTTCAGATCCCGTGCTAAGGCAAAGGCATTTGTATCATCTGCAAATATTTTAAATATTACATAAGGCCATATAAGGATGAGTAACAAAATTGATTATAAACAAGACAAACCTGTTTCTAGGTCATAATCTCGGAACATAGCTGCCGTCAAATAATCACACGAATTCTGTGCATCATATTTCTTTCTATAACTCTGCAACTGATTTTTGATGTGAAATGGAACATAACCGAAATGCTCAAGAGCCCGTGCCGACTGTTCACTGATGTCATCTCTAACAGAGTTCTGATGTATGGAGAGTGGCAAAAAGTGTAAAGACTGATTTATTTTTTCCTGGCAGAACACAGAGCTGACTGGCCACCAAGCACCCGCATAACTTATCTTCGGTTGTTGGGACGGCACCTGTTTGTTATGAAACATGTTGGAATCAGCAGGCACCTTAAACAATAGTTGTTACCTCTAATCAAATACAAGGAAATTTCTTATGTTATTGCATTTTTATTGCACACAAAAGTTATCAATACTCGCTATTTAGTATAACGTTGACAAAGTTTTCATAACTTCTATTAAATTCTTCAGCAAGCGCTGCATAATGAAAAATTGATCCAATTGAGAAACATTTTTGAACTAACGTATCGAAGTTTAGTCCATCTTAGAGCCGGAATTAAAACGTTATTAGTTGGAGCTACAAAGCTAGATAACGCAATAAGACAAGTATGTGAAAAGATTTATTTTCCCCCTGGTGATTAAGAGTGCCTACAGTCGTGAATTAGTCGCATGTTTTCGTAAGTTACCCTATCCAGCCCGGACTTTTTTGAGCGTTCTCAACCCGTTATGTGGAAGGAGGGGGGTCTCAAAAGCCCCTCAACACAACATTTTTCTTAATTGAGCTACGAAGTTGACATTTGGAAGAATTGTTAATCATGGAATGATCTAGTGTTTTTAAAATCATGCTTTTACTAAGCTAACTAACTATGACGTCGCTGTGACGTCATGAAAAACATGTTTTCTGCTTTTTCATAAACGATTCATATTGTATACAGTTTATTTGCAAAAAGAATTTATTTATCACATTATTGCTTCTAATCAACTGTTTATTAATTTAAATATTTGATTTAATAGTAATATTATGACGTTTTTATATTTTATTTACATAAACATGGGGAGATGATCAGAAATATCTGTAACAAACAAACCGCTTACTGCACAATTCTCAGTATCATTTGTGAATATATTATCAATTAGCGTAGCTGTGTTGGAGGTTATTCGAGTGGGACGAGTAATCAACGGAACAAAAAAACTCGAAAACATTGTGTCCAGAAACGGACCCGTAATGTCATGACAATGGTGCTTCATTAGATCCAAAATTCAGTCAGCTATAACATAACATAGTTTGTTTTCAGAAGACAATTTAGCTATAAAGGAATCAAAATTACCAATAAAGTCCCGCAAATAAACCACACCTAGAACAATGTTCTTTTCTTTAGGTCTAACGACTTCTACAAAAAGAGATGCTGCACATTTTTTGTTTTGAAAACATAAATCCGGTTTGGGTTTAAAGTCAAACCTTTTTTTCCACATATAGATCAACACCGCCACCACTCGATTCAGGTCGATGCTTATGGATAAACTTATAGCCAGGCAAATGCACGTTGTGATCAGATTCTTGAAGCCAGGTCTCAGAGATGCCAATAAAGGAGAAAGCATACACTAATACTACTGACCTGATAAATTTTTCAGTAGAACAAAGTATTGACACAGTTTTTTGCAACATGTTGGGACTCTCCCCCTTACCCAAAGCGGTATTGTTTGTACACTTGTGAAATGCAAACTATCTTCCAACAACTTGGTGTATTAATGCATTTTGGAACATGAAACAAACCAACAAGGTTCATACAGATACTTGAAGACAAGCTCCAGTTTTTTAAGACTTACTCTTTATTTTCCAGACGTAAAATGCAACAGTCGATGTAGCATTAATGTTCTCAGGTAGTAATAGTCAATAAAACATTAGCTAATAATAAAAAATAAGAATCTATCTAACAGCAGCCAGCTGAGAAACCGATACCCATATCAGGCTTTCAGGTAACTGTACTACTGTATGTAAACATCTTTACTCTACAACGTGAAACAAGAATATCTACACATTTTCCAGAACTTTATTTATTTCGCTAGACTTTGTTACGATTTCCCAGACATTTCCAATCTTCCAAATTCTGTATGAACCCTTCACTAAATACAACATGCCCAACAACAAATCTAAATGTGCATAATTATTATGCAGCTGACCCTTTTACCAACAACTTTGAGGTTCCACATAAACAAAAGAAACACTAAAAATATGCTGAAATTAGTGAATGTACAGTAGATACCTGACAACACATCCATCTCTCTGTGCACAACATAGAAATGTACGGCAACTTATCTTTTCATTATTCATTTCCAGAGCTACAAAAGCCTTTTGGTTCTTTTACATTTTTAATTGACTCAGCACAATTATCAAACTCCATTTTGGACTGGATTTGAAACCTAGAAAATCGAAATGATTAATGCTTATTGCACATTGGCACATTGGCACATCACAACAGGCCAATCTGTTGTATACTAGTTAGTCATAATTATCCTCATGAGCTAAAAAAGGGACGAAGAGATGACAAGATGGGTACCAAGGGGGGAAAGGATGCAAATTAGAAAGCAGCACTTCTTAGTCCCAAGCTCTATTAAATAAAAGATCTGTTACAGTTAACTTGACATCTTGTAGAGGTCTTTTTAAATAAGTAACTACACTATTATGTTCTTCCCCTTCTGTGTCTGAAAATGCTGGTCACAAAATGATAATAAACTTTGTTTTGAATAACAACTGCAAATATGTAACAGAAGTCTCTACATTTGTTATATTAAATGCTGTGTTTAGATGCATGTACATGCTACGACGAAAACCTGTTTTTTGAGAAGGTGGATTGAGATTGCTTACAATGTAACTACATGTTTTGTTTATCCTGTAGTGAATGACGATCCCTTAATGACAGCTCTCATGTTAGCCTTAAACACAGCATATGTTGAAAAGTGGCCTGGTAACTTCAGTTCCAGCAAGCAGGTTGAAGAAAAACTGCTGTTGATGTCTATGCAAGCAACTGAGATGTGGTTTTGTTAGAACATCCTTTGCATATGATGTTACACCTGTCCCAAACTTGTGAAAGTTGTCAAGATCTTTCTTGATAAAATTCTTGACAAAATTCTGAAGCATCTGGAGAACTCTAAGAGCTCTTGCATCTTTTGTTGTTGGAATTTCAAGGCTGCTGGCAACCAACTCACAGCTCACTTCTCCTTGATGCACAAAGCATTTCTCAAACATGTCTGGATTCTTCTCAATTTCACTCAAGAGATCCAGGGTCATCAGCCCTTTTCTGAACTGATCTAGGATTGACTTTTTCAAAAGCATGTCATGGAGCATCAAGGACTGCAGCACATGAAGCTTGTTCTCAGGCTGTAAAGTAAAACATGCACCTTTTAATTTTAATATTGAAAGGTGTCACTAATGGTAAATAATTGAGCAAGTTCCTTACAGTGTAGCCTTGTTCTTCAAGCAGGACAGTGGAGTGTAAATGTTTGTTGTTACTGACAGTTGGTTACTTATATATTGTTGTACTTTGATTTACAGAAAAATTTTTTTAAAATAATAAATATCCTTAACCAGGGTTCCTAAAACTCATGACTCAACACATTTAAGACCCTTTCAGGTTTTTCTTAAAAGACTGAAAATCTGAAATCTTGTTACAGTTCTCGAACTACAAACCAGAACGCTCAAACGAACCAACCTTAAAATAATCTTTAAGCGAACTTCAAAATTTGATCACTGGATAAAAATTTAACATTTAAAAAAATTTATGCCTTTTGGGAATTCAAGCAAAAATTTGGGTGTTAAAATTAATCCTGACCTTTTCAAGACCTGTTTGCTATGGTACTGTGCTCCTATGTATCAAAACTTGAATGGGATGAAAAAGCTTAAAAATTCTGCATCATATTCATGACAGGAAATAAGACAAAAAGGTTATCCCCCCTTAATTTCAGACCTAGAATATAAATTTCATTTGGAATTGTCGTTTCAGTAGCTTGCTGATTTTTGTCTACTAAAACCAAAACTATGGATCACAAATAGATGAAACAAGGTTCATGTGTACAAACATGACCTGCAAATAAATACAGTATCTGTAAGTTGCTTAAGCAATACAGTGGTAAAAACCCAGGAGTTTTTTTTTGCCGTCTTTATTTGATCAAATGATTATATGTGTATTTAATAGAAAATAAATAATTATAAAAAAACCTGTGAAATTAAAATACTAATACCCAGGAGCTTCCTGTGGCAATTTGAAGGCCCCCTCTGCTCCCCACTGTAAAGATCTTTTTTTGTTATCTATTGGATTTTATATCATAATTATATAAAGTACATGAATGTCACATGGTGAGATACTCACAGTAACATCTCTGGTCTCCCCAGCGCCTCCCTCCCTCGCACATACGCCTAACAAAGTCAGCTTCAAATGTCACAGCAGCAAGATCTGTATCTGGAGCATCTGGTATCTATATATAAACAAACAATACGTATTTGTAATGTAAGCATCATTATTCACGCATGCATGTTGATATAGTGGGTGAAAATGCCCCCTCCCAACCCCCTGTGAAAAAAAATCAGCCCAAATGGGACTAGATATAATTGGTTAATAAACTGAGAAACTTGCAAGACCATATCTAGTAATAAAAATACAGTCAATCTATAAGGTTAAAAATTAATTTATAAAAAAGTTTTAAATTACAAAATTTTTTCGATCTACTTGATCATCTTCTTGTACAGATGTATGAAATATGATGATTAAAAACATCGTTTCATGGAGCAAACACGGCTGTTTCAAACTGCCCCAGAGCGGAACTTTAGTTAGAAGACCTTTTTATTAACTTATGACGTAATGGCATCGTAACCAACTAGTTAATAACAAACAGAGATAGGACGCAACTCGAAGGAATTGTTGAATTTAGATAGAAAACGTGATGTAAACTATAAGTGTTGATAGATTTATTTGCTAAGAGACAGAGTTTTGAAATACCAAAGTAATGATGTCAAGCTGGAAGTGATAAAAGTTTCGGTGCAGTGTTATTTTCCTATTATAGTTGTTACGAAATGTAAGCAACGTGATGTTTGCGACGGAAACGCAACTTGCACAATAAAGGAACTTCGAGATAAAAACCCCGCGTTTGTGAAGTTTTCCCAATATAACAATCTATCGATCCCAACTAAGTCGTCTATCTACTAGTTATTTCAGAAGGTTTTATTTTCTTAGGGTCGCTTTTTATCGTTAAAAATTCTAAATTAATATTACCACCAAAACATAACATCTCATTATGGCCGACCATCACTTTCAATGTTTATCTTCCCTTTGTCGGGTTTGTGGGCAAAAGTTGTCTAAATCTAAAGAGCAGTACGAAAGAAGTAGTTAGGACTGCAGAAAAAATGCATCTATGTTGGAAATTAAGTTTAAAATTGATGTAGAGAAAGATGTAAATAGCATTCACCCTCCTCGATTCTGCTTGCCTTGTTACTTGTCTCAGTCACGCGAACCGACTGAATGGGAGCCCCACTCCGATAACGGGAATTGCAAAACTTGCCAGCTTATTTTAAAATTTCAAAAGGGCGAGAAGACCAAGCAAAAAAAAGAAACGATCTCAGTTTTAACGAGTGAATGAACAGTTAAATCAACATCAAGCGAAGAAGGCCAATGGCTAGTTGACCTAGTTGTCAAAATAGAGGAAATCGCTACACAGCAACGTTCTTTATGCAATGCTAATTTTAACAACTTGTTTGAGGCCAGTAAATTGGTTTTGAAAGATGCCTTTTGCGCCATATGCCAGGATTTATTCAACAAACCAATTTCAATAAAATGCGAGCACATTTTCTGCGCGGAATGCCTCACACAGTTATTGAAAACTACACAAAATTCCGGGTGTCCCATCTTCAAAGTGGAATCTGACAGTTGAAGATATTGGAAAACTAACTAGATTTTCCCTTCTTTCCCTTTATGAGCAGAAAATCCGTTGCAAGACTTGCAGTTCTCTTTTAAATTATGAGCGCTGTCTAACTCACATTTGCGACTTCTCCGGATCCGCACACACCTCAGAAAAATCAAATTCACTCACCCCACAAGCTCCATCTGCGGAAAAAACAGGCGAAATGATGCAAGAACTGCGCGATGGAAAAATCACTGAAGGAGTGAAGAGTCAGAAGCATGTGGTATTCTGTTCCTGCGGGCCAAGCTTAAGAAAAGCAAGCGGGGCGAAGTGGAATGCAAAACAGGTGGAAAGGTAGTAAGTTCGTTTTTTAAAAATTGCAAAATTTTAAGGCCTCAATGGCACAAACAACATCAAAAGAATGATATCTACTACAAAAGTAGTGTGAACCTTTGAAAAGACACACAAGAATATTCGTTAGTTTAGTTTATTTAGAAATTTAGTTTTTCAACACCTGATGAAGACCCTTTGGGTCGAAAAATCTTTCCTTATTCGAATTATTCCATTGTTTATACTTTTCATATACTAATTACTATTTCAATTGGCTTTCCAACATTTATGCTCCAAACTTGTTGAAAAAATTATATACACTAATTAATGCATACTGCAGTCAATATATTTTAATATTAAATTGTTTTTCATTAACCTATTTTAGCCAATTGTTCTGCAACACATCCCAAAAGCCCAAAAGCCAACCACTGAAGTTAGTACTCGCCCACCACCACACTTGTACATGCAAGAAGCATGCAGCAGATTGGAGTAAGCGTCAGCAAAGGACAAACTGGCACCCTCTTGGTTGACATTCTAAAGGCCACCCCCCAGTGCAGAACGCCAGCAGATTCTTCG
Organism: Zoanthus sanctaehelenae; assembly: GCA_028564885.2. Classification (NCBI taxonomy): domain Eukaryota; kingdom Metazoa; phylum Cnidaria; class Anthozoa; order Zoantharia; family Zoanthidae; genus Zoanthus; species Zoanthus sanctaehelenae. Next base: position 7,427 of record JAOTRI020099146.1, read on the forward strand.
AGAAGCACTTGGCAAGGAACTTGTCTTGGAACTACCATCCATGCAGGCTATGGCAATGCAATCCAATGTGGGCTTAACATGGTTCAAACTCAGAAAGTTAAGGAGGTTTCTTACTTCTCTACAGTTTTCAATCACATGAAATTTTCTTTAGTTTAGTAACTTTTTATGGAATGTAGCATACAAAATTTATATTGTAGTAATATACATGAATATCTATTTCTGTTACATATGGAAATAACTCTTACGTGAATTTTAGTCCATTCAATAAAACTATATTGTAATGCAACGACAACAGAAAATTTAAAGCAATAATAATAATAATAATAAACTTTATTTACGTGTCAATATATTTAGCTATGAAGCTAATTGAGGACACAACTTAAATACAGAAAATGTAAAAATATGATAATCGAGAGCTATTTCATAAAATATAAAATATATAAAAAATAAAATCCTAATATATACATATATACACAATAAAATAATCTTATCTTTAAAAATCACTATGAATTGCATAAATGGCAGTTCTGACAATTTGAATTATCTACAAGTCCTTCTAACTTCATGATTTTAATTTTATGCTTAAAAGTATTTAAATTTTCTGCATTTTTAACATCCTTGGGAAGTTTAGACCACAGTAGTGATCCGAAGTGTCTAATAAAGTGTAACTTATAGTTTTAAATCTAGGGATACTGGTACTATTCACATTTCTAAGATTACATATACAAATTAGTTCCCAAATTTATTTTTGTTCCAATACACCATGCGTTACTAGGGATTTCTGAAATTTAAATTATATATGCGTCTATAAACCTAGGCTAGCAGTTAAATAAGCTTAATTAAGACAGCTGCACGGCAATACGAGCAACAAAATCTCTCAACTTAGGCCTGAAACATTGAAGCAAAAACAAGTTGAAGAGCGTTGCTGGCTTCGCTGCGCGTTTATCTACCCGCATATACAAGCTTGTGTTGCATCAAAGCAATCGGTTGCAAGTTGAAAACGTTTGCTGCAGAAACTACAATATTAATCATTTTTAATGATCAAAGCAATCGGTTGCAAGTTGAAAACGTTTGCTGCAGAAACTACAATATTAATCATCTTTAATGATACTATGCATCTATGCTTTCGGTCCGACCTCGTTCAGCTGCGCTGCCTCTGTTGTATTATGCCTTTAGTTCGCTTTCAAAGAACTTAGCTTTTTATGGTTTCGGTTGTTTCAGCTGAAGATCTTTAAATATACTTTAGTTCAGGATTAAAAAACTCTAGATTTCTTGTGCTTACAAACAGGAATTGTTCTGATAACTTGGTTTTGTTATTTTTTTCAGCAAACAAATCACAAAGATTGAGTAATTTTGAGATAACAAGTCAAAACACAAAGATAGCTAGTGTTTTATGTTTTCCCAATTCACTCAAAACATTATTTGATACAGTTGGAGCTTTTTAGTATTAAGATTAAAAAATGCGATTGCCTACTGCCTTTCAGCATTATTCATTTCAGCCTTAGCTTGTTTTTATTTAGAGGGTTACCTGTGGTAAGCTCAGTCATGAAATATGGTTCTTATTTGGTGGACTACCTGTGGTAAGCTTAGTCATGAAATATGGTTCTTATTTGGTGGACTACCTGTGGTAAGCTTAGTCATAAAATAAAGTTCTTATTTGGTGGGCTACCTGTGGTACGCTCAGTCATGATATATGGTTCTTATTTAGTGGGCTACCTGTGGTAAGCTCAGTCATGAAATATGCTTCTTATTTAGTTGTCTACCTGTTTCTATTTCTGTTTGTTTATTGGTTTTTTTTTCGTCCAGATAAAAAGGCAAACCCAAGCCCCTAAGTTGCGGACTGACTAGCTCAAAACACAAAGTTCATTTAGGTAGCCGCACAATGAGCGCTTTTATAAAGCGTCTTATGTGTTGATATTTTTCAGGCGATTTGAGCCTCACTGTTCTTAATAAACTAAGCTAAAGCTAAATCCTTATACGAGCCTAGTGGCCCATGGGGCCAGCGCGTATCTTCGGCTTCTGTAGTGTTAAACGGATGAGAGTCTTTGACTCCCCCTGGATGGGACACTAATCTATCGCAGGTTAGCTCCCAGCAGATTCCGCTACTCATTTACCTACCCAGGAAAGATAGCAAGCTGAGTCGGCTAAAGCGGAAAAGAAAGGTCAGACAAATATTTGATTTTCGGCATCGAACAGGGGGCCTTGTGGTTGGAAAGAAGAGATCTTACCAACTGCGCCAACAACATCAGTCTGTTCTTAATAACTTTGATTTTATTTCTAAAAAAAGTGTATCGATAAAACTCGTTGTAAATTGTTACCTTAGTAGCTTCGTGTTCTGTCTCCGCTTGGTCGTTATCAGAAGCAGTGTGACTGGGTCCTCCCTTCTTGGTCTTATTTATTATTGACTCGACCATAAAAAACACGAATATACCTGTCATCACGACACAAGATTTCCAAACTGCATCATTGTGTTGGTCGTGAGCGCCTTCATGCTCATGCATGTGTGGTGCTTGATTGTTCTTTAGAAACGCCTGTAAAGCAATATACAATACAATATATACAATATTTTATTCAGAGAACGAAAATTTTTACAAGATAATCGCAGCCCGCAGAAATAGCAAAGCTAGTCGAGGCGGGCTGCGATATTATATTTTTTGATTATTTACTTGATTGAAAATTTAAAACTCTTTTTAGAACAAAGACAAATGTGTCGAAAGGAAAAATTAGGCAAGGAGAGGGGAAAAAATAAAATGAAATAAAATAAACCTTAAAATTTAGGGAAAATATCAATTAAGGTTGGCGTACTGACAAATTATCCTTCCATACTAAAATGTCAAGCAGTTTTTGATGAATTAAACAGGTCAAATATATAAAACTTCTAAAACACTATTTCATGTAACAAAGATACAACATTTTTGCAATCTGACTGGCAGAATAACATAAAAATATTTATTCAAAATTGGCGCTAAAAGTTTAATCACTGCCATGATATACAAAATAACGGCCAGATCCTAAAAGGAATATTCTAAAAATTAAAACACTGAACAGAACACAGCATTTTGCTTAGCCTTTGTAAGGTATATGAAAAGAAAAAAGGCCAAGAGAGGAAACTAGGAAGTTAGAAACCCAGTTTTTCTACCCAATTAAGCGTAAAAAAACTTCGCGTTTTACAGCAACAGTACTATTATTTAGCTAAAGCTACATCCTTTAGGAGCCAAGTGGCCCATTGTGCCGGTACTTATCTTCGTTTTCTGCAGTGTTAAGAGAATGGGAGTCTTTTACTCCCCTTGGACAAAACACTAATCCATGGCATCACCATCAATAACATCACCATTAAAATCATCATCACTATTAACATTATCATCACTATTAACATCATCATCACTATTAACATCATCATCACCGTTAACATTACCACCACCATCAACATTACCATCACTATCATTACCACCATTAACAGCATCAGCATTACCACCATTAACATCATCACCACCATTAACATCATTATCACTATTAACATCATCATCACTATTAACATCATCATCACCGTTAACATTACCACCACCATCATCAATATCACCATCACTATCATTACCACCATTAACAGCATCAGCATCACCATTGATAGCATCATCATTACCATTAACATCATCATCAACACCATTAACATCATCATCAACACCATTAACATAATCATATCACTATTAAAAGAAACAACAAAAAATATAATCTTCAAAATTGTCATCATGAAGAAAATCATTTTCACCATCAGTATTAGTAACATTACAATCCTTAATATTATTATATTTTCAAGTACTTACGTGAGGTATAAGGTGTAGCATAGCATCTCCCGAGAGTGTACCGACGGCAAGAGCAACAAGGAAAGACATGAGTTTGTAGTACACGGATCGACCAATCAGTGGGATGACAACGATTACCAGTAGGGATGATAAACTAATGACAGTAATGGACAGGATCCCATAGCCCCAAACTGCAAGACAATATGTGGTATCAGCTGAACTAATAAAATCAGCATTAACAGAACACACTTGGTAGTTTCAAACACAGAGATAAGAGATGGACCAAGCTAAGTTCTTCAATATGAAATTGAGATTTACGAGATTTCATTGGAGTCAGTGATTATTTCAAGCATCCTTAAGGATCAAAAACATAATATTAAACCAATACTTGTTTTGAGTCAGGTAGAATATATCTGGATGTGTTTCTGTTAAGTCTGTTGTTTTTGTTTTTGTTGCTGCTGCTGTGTGGCGCGTATCCCGCAAATACTGGTTATTTAACAATTATTACAAGAGCGCGCGTTGGATATGAGATGGTGAATAGCCAAAGAGGTGTGCAGCCCAGCATTATACTTATGTCTGTTTAGATATCAATGAATCCGCGACTCTCGAGTAATTAGTCTCCCGCTCAACAAGCTAAGCAACTAAGTCAGTTGCAAGGGATTTGTGGATCGCAAATCTGCTCATGCGTGGATATAAATATGTCTATAAACAAACATACATCAGTGATAAGACACTAAGAGGATGTAAGCGAAGACTGCAAAATAGCTCCTTCCTTCGCCAAGATATCGAAAATGGAAGCGAGTTCATCGTTACGGAAACTTGGAAGAGGAAAGAGGAAATACAAGCGCACCTGTCGATCCGCGCGTAAATTTACTCTTCCCAGGTTCCCATATGATAAACGCCTTCAAATTCTCAATTTTCGGCGAAGGCGGTCTAATGTATTCGCATTATGTTTACGTACACATGACAAAATACAAAGCAAACAACTATCAAAAATAGTTATATTGTATAGAAGGGGAAATTTTTGTAGTCTCTTAGAATGCACTAGCATCTTCAACAATGTCACGTGCGCAAAGATAGTTCCGGTAAGGAAAGGAAATAAATAAAGATACTCCAAATAACACTCCCGCACTCACAAAGCTTTAAAATTATAGCGTAGTTGTAATGTAGTTGTAATGCATTTACGTCACACCAAGATTCAACCTAAGTAAATTACTGATATCATGATCAGGACTACAGATCCTAGGTACTGGATCCAAGATTCCACCTCAATGGATTCTGAATACCATAAACAGAACTACGGATCCTAGGTACCGGATCCAAGATTTCACCTCAATGGATTCCGGATATCACGTTCAGGACTCCTAGGTACTGAATCAAAGATTCCATCTCTGTGGATTTCAGATAAAATAATCAGCACTCCGGATCCAAAGTACTGGATTCAAGAATCCACCTTAATGGATTCCGGAAACCATGATCAGGAATCCAAGTCCTAGGTACTGGATCCAAGATTCCACCTCAGTGGATTCCGGATTCCAAAAGACCTGTTTTTTGAAGTACAGATTCCTATGTACCTGCATTAATATTCTGCACAAAAATATTGGTATTCTAGATTCTAAACAAAATGTTTTCTAGATTTTTTGGAGTCGGATTCCATACATGGGGCAATCTACAATTATAGCTTACTGTACCTTTTAATAAAGTTTTTTCTGCAGCGGTTGAGCTCCCGTGAGTAGCCCGACTACATATGCCAGATAAAATCTGATAAATCAAGGCAGGACATATCTGGATGAAGTCACTTTCGGTAATGCCTCTGTTTCTATTTATGTAAAACATTTTCAAAAGTTTGTCGTCGCCAAGGCACTACAAAAAATCAATGAACCAGTGTATTAGTCCATCAATGATGCTTTAAAACTGTCAGTAGGTTGCAAGCTAAAGCTAAATCTTTAAGAGCCATACGGTTCATGGAACTATTTCTGCAATGTTAAGCGGATGAGAGTCTTGGACTTTCCCTGGACAAAAAAACGAATCCATCGCAGGTTAGCTTCCAGCAGACGCTGGTACTCATTTATCTACCATGGGAGGAAGGAAAGCTGAGTTGGCTTAGACGGAAAATTAATTCAAATCACGTCAAGACCGGATTTATATAAGGGACCTAAGAGCTGTATGGCAGAGATCTTACCAGCTCCACCAACCATGCCCGCCCTACCATTACGTCGAATGTTTAAAGTATACAGTATGCACTTCATGCAAAGGATCTTTACCTTTCATGGCTGATTACCTAACGGTGAGAGTTTAGTTTTATGCATCAATAGTTAAACGCTGTTAAAACGAGTAACATTGTCTTCTGCAAAATGAATAGCTGAAGCGGGAATGTATGTTAGAAAATTCCAACGGAAATCTGATGTGACTAGGGCAAATTTCAGAGCCTAAGAAATACTATCCAAAAGTGTGCATGCAAATAATATTCCAGTCGATTTTCTTAGGCTAAAGTATCAAACACGTTTGCAGGCTGAATACTAAGAAAGCCTTAACAGTTACCACGCTGTATTCAAATCTTAGATTTTAACTCTGGCATTCTCATCTGTATGAAATAATTGTTTTTCTACCCCCTTAGGGTTACAACAAGCATCGCCACCCAAACAGTTCCCCAATTCCTAGAGCCATTCCCCTGGAAGTAATTTTTACTGGGCTATCTGTGTAATCCCAATCATAATATCGGTTAGTTTTTTCGTTTTGTGTTCCAGACAAAAAGTGTATCCCACACATCAATGTTTATTTAAGTAACTCAGCATAAACGCTTCTAGAGTGCTTTGTTTCAGAAAGAATAGCAAGGCTCTCAAAAATAAAAGACATTCCTTTATAACAATCTTTTATAACACGCTAAAGCTAAATCCTTTTACGAGCCGGCGCTTATCTTCGGATTCCGTAGTGTTAAGCAGATGAGAGTCTTCGACTCCCCCTGAACGGGGCACAAATCAATCGCATGCAGGTTAGCTCCCTGCAGACGCTGGTACTCACTTACCTACCCCGGAAGGATGGAAAGCTGAGTTGGCTTAGGCAGAAAAGAAGATCACACAAATTTTCAAATCTCACAGCTGACACTGGTACTCATTTACCTACCCCGGAAGGATGGAAAGCTGAGTTGGCTTAGGCAGAAAAGAAGATCACACAAATTTTCAAATCTCACAG
>JAOTRI020099157.1:0-14418 GCA_028564885.2 Zoanthus sanctaehelenae
AACCCTAACCTAAATCATCAACCCTAACCCTGACTTAAGAATGACCCTAACCCTATTCATCACATCTACGTGTCATATAACTGGGTCACGTGACCTTTATCATTTTTATTTTTTTTTGCTAAAAAGGGATAATGAATAGGAGCGAATATACAATTATCATCATTCTTAACAAGTTTGGATGAGACCTTGAAGGGAAGAAATCTACGTAAATGACAAGACGAGTGCACCAAAAATACAACTCTTATCAATGACTTTAGTCAATGTCTAGGTTCAGCTAGTCATGACAATAAGAGAACACATACACGGGTCTTCACTAAGAATTATATAACCTTATTGCTCTTATGAGTCGGCAACTGTGGGCTGTGGTTTGCCTATGTTGTCTGCGCGCCGTAATGAGGCTCACAGGTCTTTCATATCTAACACCAAAAAGTTCGTTTTCTTGCACACTTGCTACCACTGTCCACGAAGATGCTCATGGGTACGGTTGAGGTCGGGATTTCTCCCGTTCTGAATACCGTATTGTAAGAACGGATCGCCTAAGTAATTACGTTACTCACAGTTTCAATAGGGACTTGTTGTTTTTGCCTTTTCTGCCAAGTGTAATTTAGTGTTCTGTATATAATTGACCTCCCTTATAATTTAGTGTTAAACGCTACCAAAGGGTTTAATAAACAAATTACTTTTTAATTAGATTATAGAGGTTTAACGATCGTAAAAATTGGTGTTTTTAACTTCAGAAAAACACATAATATAAAGCAGTATCTAACCATCACGGTAGAAGATGACGTTGTTGCGATTAACTCCCCATATTCCTCCTTGACCGACTGATACATGGGTCAAACGACCTGGAATACGTTTCCATTGTCGTTCATTGCTTTCGAGCATGTAGATATAACCCAGCTTGTTTGTACCGACAACCTTTCGCGAATAACCAGTGTCGATTTGTTTCAATTGTCCAGGAAGTTGTTTCCAATAGCCTCGAACTAATAAACAAATAATAAATATATACTTAATTAAAATCCTTATAATCGGAGTTTTCATTATCATATTAAACTCCTAAAGTTAATAATCGCAAGCGGATAGTAGAAGACCAACTTGTTTGGTTTATATTATAAAGTAATGTCCGAGTCAAGGAGACAAACCAGGTTTATTTGCACTCAAATCCTTGTAAAGCCCGGTTTCCATATAATCGCTGGGATTGTTAGGATCGTTGAAATATTGGTGAGCGATCCAAGCGAATATATGGAAATCTAACTTTAACGATCTGAGCGATCTGAACGATCCCGCGATCACAATAAAAAAAGTCATCAAAAAAGCTAAATGGAAACCACTTTCAGCAATCTCAGCGATCCCAGCGATCGAAATTTAAATGTTCACTCAGTGGTTAGGCATCATGTTTCAGGCGCTAGAATTGTGTGATCGTTTTATCTTTCTTGCGATTCTCAAAATATATTCAAGCATTAGAGTTAAAATGGTTTTGGAACAGAGTTCGTCTGCTTGTGTTGGTGATTTTACCGAGGAAGTCCAAAAGTACGACTGTTTATACAACAAACTTAGTAAAGATTATCAAAACAAGTACACGAAAATGAATTGCTGGAAGAAAGTGGCGGACAAGTTTGATGAGTCCGGAAGAAGCAGAAAAAAAGTTCAAAATTATCAGCACTGACTATGGTTTAGATAAGATCCTGTCGGCGTATTTTTTCGTTTATAGAGATTACAACAATCATATGGAAACCACTTGATCGTTGCGATCGCTGGGATCGCTCACCAATTTTTAGTGATACTGACGATCCCAGCGATCCTAGCGATTATATGGAAACCGGGCTTAACTTTAACCAGCTGACAAAATGTAATACCGTTTCCGTAACTTAGGCTTGAGTTTTAAAGCTCGTAAAAAGTAACTGAGTAAACACAGATGACACTCTGGCGCATAAATCATCCTGGGAAAACCTGGTTTCTGAAACCTTTCTAGGTCTGACTTCGGTTAATGTAGAAAGATTTTTTTTCGCCAGTAAATAACTAACTATTCTTAAATTTTCAACCTCGAATATTACGTTTCCAGCGTTATGATTGATTAACTCAATCTCGGTTATCAGTTCATAAATCGAATGACCATATATTGAACCTAACAAAAAATCAATTTATCGAAAGTTTGTTATTATTTCGAAGGGTTCCATTAATCTATTCGCGCTAGTTGGATAAGATGATTATAGCCGAAGAGGCGCGTAGCCAGTTTACGCTCTCATATCCAACGTGAGCTCTGGGAATAATTGTTAAATATTTTACCATTATTACTAAACATGCTTATACTAAACGAAATTTTGATTATATATCACTTATCTCTAAAAGTGGAAGAGTTATTATCCAAAACATTGGAAATTTTTAGTTATACTTTTCTAAAACAAATCTGAGCCAGAGAAACAACAAAGTATGACTTTTATGTCTTTTTGTTATATAAATTTTAGTAATGCTTTCAAATTTATTAGAATAAGTTGCTGTTCGATTTCAGTAGGAAACGAACTATTTAGTTCCGCCTCTAAAGCCCCGTCAAATTTTTACGTTTCAATTTTATATTTTATAATCTAATTATTTTCTTGTGTACGCCCGGCGACATGAACTATTTTTATGTAGCAACAAACGATTGGACACCGGTATCTATTGATGACGTCAAAAATGCATTTTTTTCTTTTGTTTCGTCTACACGGACTATTTTCTGTATGTAACAATATCTATTTGCACACGGGGCTTTAGCATGGATTAAACTTCGTATTTAGCTTCATCTTTAGTCTTTAGAAAATGTGAATGTGAAATTAAAGAGATAAATTTATTGTAATAACACCCAAAGAAATAAAAACGACTCCTTAAGCTCGTCGTACCATTTCTCAATGGCACATTTATCTAATCGACTTGGAGTTGTAAATAAAGATCTGAACAGACATAACTAGCTAGAATACTGTTATATTAAAACTAAAGTAAAACTAAGCAATAAGAAACAGTTGCTGTTCAAAATAAATACACTCGTACGAAAAAATAGTATATGCCCCGAGCGGGAATCGAACCCACGTCTCCCTGTATTCTAGTCAAGAGTGCTAACCACTACATCATCAAGGACCACCACGCTGGCAACGTAGCAGTTACTTGAGTAAAATGCAAATGTGCCAAACACCACTAGGAAGACTCAGATCAAATGAATAATACCAATACGAGAGAAAACAAAACAACAGACACCTTGCTGTTCATCAGCACGATACCTAAATTGTGTGCAAAATTGCTTACCGACTGGAAAACGGCAGTACCCTCTTTTCTTGTTTCTATCATAGTTGTATGTCGTTGCACACCATGGTTGCTTAGCACCCGCACTTGTACAGCGGTAGTACTTCTTCCCTCGATATTTGAAGGGGAATATACAGTATTTCCCATTTGTTGTTTTGACTGAAGGAAAATAAAAAGGAGACATTTTGTCAAAAGCAATAAAAACTCAGCTAGTCTTTATAAGCAAACTCTTAAGAGATCAGCAATTACTCGTTCACCGAAACTGAAAACTTATAGAATAACCAGTAAGACCAAAACAAAAAAAAAGTCATCTACATGGTATAAAATTATATTTCGCCATTCGTCAGTTACCTTGCATTGTTAAGCAGGTTTGTGCAGCGTTTTTGTATGGCTTGAGTGCACATAGAAATCTGAACATGTTCAATATTGTATACTGGTCCGCGTGTATTTAGAACTTTCCGCAAGCATTTATTACTCGACAGAAGCACGTTTAAAAATGGTCTATTCCAAATATATAGCTAATTTTAAATTGTTTGAATTAGAAATGGATTACCCGCTGGTTTACAGTAGCCCCATTTTTTCTTTCTGTCATAGTTGGAGGAAAGAGAACACCATGGACGTTTGGCGGCAACCATCGTACATGAATAGTACATCCTTCCTTTGTATTTAAACGGGAATACACAGATCTTTCCTTTAGTTGTCTTTATGCCTTGTTTAGAATAGAAAAAAAAAGTTTTTAGAATTCAACATATTATTTCAAACGTTTCTTTTTCAACATTAATTTTAGAGCAAACATTACAAAAATTGTGGTGTTTAACTTTATTTAGTGATTTTTATGTATTTTGAGAGCATGAACTAACCACAGAATTATATGGTAGTAGGTTATTGAATGAATTACTTCTTGTTTTATTAAGGGACTGTCAAAATTGTTTTATCACAGTCTTAACACTGCCAAATTTCAGCTCATCGTCAATTTTCATCTTAATAGAGTTATACTAATTATCATTAACATAACCATTATCGTTAAAATAATAACTTATTATAATAACTATAATTACTAAAAAAACTAGTAATATTATCCTCTGTAAAATAGTCCGAATTCCTAAACCCAGATCATCTACCGTGGAATCATGAATACAGGTCTAGAAATATTAACTTTGTGGAATCCGTAATACATTGAGGTGAAATCTTGAATCTGATGCCTGAGATCCAGAGTCAAATCATGGAATCCGTATTCCAAGTCTAAAAGATATTAACCTAGTAAAATCCGTAATACACTGAGAAGAAACCTTGATTCCAATACCTGAGATTCATATTCCACATCATGGAATCCGGATTCCAAGTCTAAAAATATTTACATAGTAAAATCCCTAATACATTGATATGAAACCAAGATTCCAGTACCCAAGGATCCGGAGTCGACAACATGGTAGCTTAATTCCAAGACTTTAAGAAATTACCTTACACGTGAAAAAGTAAAAACTAAAAATCCCAGTTTGGAAATAGAAGGTATTATGGTGGTAGACATATCGTTAACAAAAAAAGATTAGCAAGGAAAAAATAAATGGTTATTGATGACAAAAGCTCTAAAAACCAAAAACTCACTTGGCATGCATTTGTAGCGGACCTGAAGATATTTGTGCGTACCACGGCAAGGATCCCCGAAGAGTCCATTTGTTGCGCGTAAGATGCAACTAGTTTTGTATTGACAATTTTTCCTAACAATCGTAAGAGAGTTGCGGGCTCTACATCTAACGGTTTTAATATACTTGCTAGGGCAAACAGATTTTCCTTTAGTTCTCCCATAGTTAGCGGCGACGATATGAATTATTTGTCTTTGGCTACAGGCGATTCGTCTGGACTTCCCTTCACACAAGGTAACTTCCTTAACTGAATGTATTGAGACAAAAGCATAAAAATTATGAACAGATGAATCAAAGTTTTCAATAAAAACTATACCTAAGTAAAAAAATATTCAGTAAATAAATATAAATTTACAAAATAACAACAGTAGAATTTTAAAAAAATATTGATCAATAAAAATCATTACTCACTTTTGGGAGTCGGTTTTGGTCGATGTATATCTAAAATTGAAATAAAAAATATTAACAAAAACATAGTGTAAAAAAGAAAAGCACTCAGAGAGCGCATACCTCAACCAACCATATTGTGATTCCCACGCAACATCAGTTACAACATTTTAATTCAAGAAAGAAAGAAATTACAACATGAATTGTACACTGAAATTTGCACGTCCAGTACGAGTCTTACTACAAGTACAAATTATAATTGTAGCCGTACAATTGTAAATGACGCTCAGTGTGCTTGCATGTAAATACTCTGAGTATGCTTGTGTGCTTGCATTGAGTGTTGTTGTATGATCTTGTGCTTAAAAAATTAAATCCGTCCATAACTTTTTGAGTTATTTTGCTAATTAACTTACAAGAGCAAAAACATAGCCTCCTTGATGGAGGTAATTACTTTAACAAGTAGCTCACTTTTAATCAAAGACTTCGATTTTCACTCACCAAAACTACGACATCTTAATGAATACAATCCTCTTGAACCTGGACAAGAAAAAAAAGCATGAGTTTTTCTTCATTTTTTTTTGCTTATTGTCGTTTTCTCAAACTGAGCGTTGAAATACTCAACAATTTCAATATATTACCAACTGAGAGAAAAGTCAATTCGCTTATTATCTTTGTCAACATTTAGAAGTTAACACCATCTTTTATACAGTTTTAAAAAAACATTATAGAAGTGTTTCCAATAAATATTTTCCAAATATTCACCTCTGTACTGGAATATTCTGCCTCTTTTATCACATGCAAAAGTACCAATGCATCCAACAGTCACTTGTTTCATGTTTCTCCCAATCCTAATCCAACGTAATCCAGTAGGTCTTTTTCGACTAACACCGTACAGAAAGAAGACGTCGGACCGCTTGTTTACACCAAAACAAACTCCGTTTGGTCCGCACTCTATCTGTCTCAGTTTGCCGCCAATAGGAGAAGGAATCCAACGGCGTCCTTGAATTGGATTAGATGGTCAAATTACTTTAGCCATAGATAAGGTTAACACGCACGACTAAATGTTTTCATTGATGTTTCTAGCGAGGTGCTACTTTTAAAAACAAGTTTAATTATTCCAGAAATTTATTTTCAATCATTTCAATTTTTTAGAGTTGCCCCGACTTTTTAACCAATCAGAGCGCGCGCAGGGTCCTATCTATATTATAAACGGTTTAACATATTTAGCTTTAGGCCGATATCATGGATTGTGTAGGTTAATGTAATTGGAATGCGTTCGGTGTGTAGATGTATAGAAAGAAATAAGACAAAAATAACATATACAGCCCTCGGCGGGAATCGAGCCCCACATCTTCGGTTTACTAGTCCGACGTGTTCACCAGCACACCACAGGGAACAACCACGCTGGTAACGTAGCCGGACAATGTTATGTAGATGGTAACTGTAGGGGTTAACATATTAAGCTTTAGGTCGATAGCATGAGCTATAAACAGCTTGCATTAGAATTCATAAACTAAAATCTGAAGCTTTTTTATAACTCAATTGCATGAAAGCTTCTTTTTAAGACAAAAAAAAACATTTGAATGGCAGTCACTTCCTTTCGCAATTGACGTTAATCAAACTTTTTTTATTGTTAAGTAAATTATTATTATTATTATTATTACTATTACTATTACTATTACTATTATTATTATTATTATTATTATTATTATTATTATTATTCATAGAGCCTAGTTATCAGACTGGTCGTTCTAGAAATACATTTATTCAATCGTCAATTCGCTATCTCTCATTATTATTTAATTTTATTTTTTTAATTTTATTATTTTTTATACTATCGCATTGTATATTTTTAGTCTCATATTATACCAATGTAATTCAGTATTAAGTGCAATATTGCTCATCAATAAACTATTATTATAATAATCCAGCAGTCTCAAGAATATCTCAAAACACAGCAGCATTGTGATCGGTGTCGGCCGAATCTTCATGAAAGTTAAAGACTCAGTTTAATATAAGTGGGCCAGGAATGACACAGTTCTCAATTAGATTGGAAAATTGCTTGAAGTATGTCGGGGATACATGGTTTAGCGCGGGGTCCTGTTTATGGAAACTCTTGTTTCGAAGGACTTTGAATCTCTGCAGAAATTTTGGTTAAAGTTGAAAGCTTTTCACGCCATTCCATTCTCAAGACACCCTGTAATTCTTTTTAAAGCATTTATTGTGATAAGGCAGCATATCTTTCTTGTAATTAAAAACACCTCGTAAACTAACTCACATCTTTTTTGACAACAATTGCGCAACCAGTGTAGACATGGCATCTGCGTTTGTTTGTTTGTTTGTTTGTTTGTTTGTTTGTTTGTTTTCAGTTGTTTGTTTTGGTATTCGCTTGTGTGTTTTTATCACGTCCCACCGTGACCTTGACTGTGTATCATAAATGCTAATATTAAAGTAACTTATTTATTAAACTAGAAAGAAGATTGTTTTAAATTTCTCTGTTTTGTAATGCAATGAATGGATATCCATATTGGTTATTCTTACCCCCTGTTTACCAGTACCAAGTTTGTGCGAAGTGTTCACAGACATTGAAGATATTTATATTTGTTTTGTTACAGATTGATTAAACTGTTACTTGTTTCTTTGTTATCATTTATTGCAGGTGGACACTACCTCAAAAGAACTTTTACTTATGGGTGAGGTAAATCAACAACAGAAAGAGCAAATTAAGAAACTCTCTTTTTCCGAAAGCCAAATTCCTGAGGCTTCCATTCAGATTCAATCTATCAGCGAGGAACTCGCTTTAGTGCAGCGAATTGTACGGAAACAGAAGGCTGAAATAGATGCTCAGGCATCAAAACTGTCAGATTCTGAAGTGTTAATATCAAGAAAAGATATGGAAATTAAAGAGCTTAAGAAATTCACAGAAAATGTGAAAGGCACGTACATTGCTAAGCTCAAGGTAATATTCCTACTATTCAAGGCAATTCTTAGTAAATTTGAAGAAATACTGCTAATCATTGCTGCACAATGATGTTTTGTTATTGGTTACAATACAATACACGATTAACCCAGTGAGCAATCTAACACGTGGCCCTCACACAACTGAAACAATTACAAAGATATAAAAAATAATATTATACAGGTGATCACAAAATATACAGATATAATAACTAAGAAAAACATTACATATTGCATATTATATTGCAAAAAGTGGCCTGTACTAATAAAAATGTTATGGGAAATTAATAATGCAAAAGATATAAAAATCAGTAATTGAGGCTTTAGTAAAAACACGGGAGCAGCGAAGAGAAGACAGGAAGTTAAAGTTGGTTTTAAGGTGCTGTGGGGAATTAGGGTTATTGACAATATTAAAAAGAAGAACAAATATTCTGAGATTAATAATAAGTAAGATAGGCAAGCAAATAATATCCTTCCAAAGTTTTTTAATTACTTCCAATTGTTTAATCAAAAATGCTCAGAGAAAATAATATCAAGAATGGATATTATTTGTAAGACATAAAATTCACAACTGAACATTTGCGAATAACGTTAGAATACTCAGTGAATGTCATTGATATGATTCTACACATTTGATTTACAAAACGACGAATGCTAAGAAAATATCACCATGTCATTCCCGCGATTGCGGGGTATTCTATAGTTGCTTTTAATAATGTGTTTCACATGCCCTAACGACACTAACTTGCACATACATTGAGGTGTACAGTACCCCCGTCCTAGTGTAAAACAATTTCAGGACATGTTTATATGGAGGCGGGCCAGCCCGCTTACCAAGACAAGTTATTCTTGTGTTTATATGGCAAGTATCATCCCGCCTGTTAGTCACAAGTTTTTAGCGCGAAAATTCGAAGTAAACAAAGTAATGAAACGGCGCAAATATGAAAAGTTTACAGGTTGCTTTGTAAATCTTAGTGACTGCTTCCTTAATTTTCCAACCTTTTGGTCTTATTGTGACATTATATGCCAGGTTTTGAAATCAATCATTTTTTCAATCAAAGTTTGAATCAATCAGAGTTTGACTCATTCTTTCATTCCACTTGAACACCATTTTGATTCTTGTGTCGTGAGTTTGCGTTATTTGAGGTCAGTGAATGCGCATGCGTACTTATAAACTTTTTGTCCCGGCAAAAGGGATGGCATGTTTATATGGAAAAATTGCCTCCCGGTTGCCGAGATCTCGGTTGCGCCAGACGAGATCTCGCAGAGTGGGACAGCTCGCTTTCTCATATAAACACAAATATAATTTTGTAAGGGAATAAGGCCCTGATAGCGTCATCTCGGTAAGCCCGCTTCCATATAAAGAGACCCTCAGGATCTCTACGCTATTTATACTACTTTCGGATTAATCTTTTTTTTACCAGGCGTTGGAAGACAAGTATGCTGCCCAGAAAAAAGTGAATCAAACTCTTGAAAGCCACATTTTATCTCTTCAGGACAATAAACACAAAATATCGAAGAGAACGAAAGAAAATCTTATGAGTCAAGCTGAAATGCCAGAAATAAAGTCGTCGAACTCTGGTGATCTTAGAGAAGGTTCTCCAAAAGTACATAAGAAACTTTGAAAAATCACCAAAAACCAAACCATCACATAATTTGCGTAGGTACACTACGATACTTTCTCCATTGTTGGTTGGGTCTTAAAAATAAATTTATCATAGAAAACTATATGTGCTTCAATTTTGCGTTAAAGTTTTTTTGAAAAAGCGGAGAAAGAGACGGAAAGAAGGCGAGTACTGACTGACTGGGACCGTATTTGAGTGTATAACGATTTTTAGGAAGAAAACCTTTCTGTGATCGTTTAACAAAGTTGATAACAAGAGTAAAAAATATCTTATTTAAAATACGAGAGTTAATTGTGATTGTCTCGCTTTCTGTTTATTATTCATCTTAGACTGAACACTTTTTGTTTAATACTTGGCCTAGCTTTATTAAATACAACCCAGCAAATACATGAGTCAAGGTAAACATTTTAGCGTTTACACACACCAATATGCATCACATAATCTACAATTATAACTTAACATGGGAGGTAAAAGAAATGCCGATCTAAAGGAAGAAGACAGTAAATTGAAAGAAGATTTAGAAGAACTCTGGAATTTAGTAAACTTGAAACCTAATATGGCTACTGAAAATGGACATTCACTTATTGTTAGTGAGGTTCAGTTTTCAACCGACAGATACGACAATCTCAACTAGATTCAACGAAGATTTCTTACCGAATGGAGAATTTGGAATTATACATTTCAAACATCCACCAAATGATCTCAAAAACCTCAGCAAGGCCAGTATCACATAAGGATAGCCGGTGTGCCGCACTGAGCAAACGACAACGCTTTCCTTAGAAATGTTTAAGCTGATGGGAGGTGATGTTGAGGAAAGGGACATTGCCACGGCACATCGCGTGCCATAACGCCATCAGAAAAGTATGTATGGCCGACATTAACATAACCGACCCATTATCTGCTCATTTACAAGAAGCACAGGAAAAATATTACTAAAGAAGCGCTTAAATTATATTTTCCCAACTTCAAGACCTCTTTGATCCGATTCTTTTCTTAGTATTCGTTTGTAAATACCTATTTACTCCTTAAGTCATAATGAATAAGAAAGTACTTCATAAAACAAACAAGCTCCTCTACACCAATTACCATATTATTGTCAATACATTCTTACGGGACATGGTCAATGTAATATTAGGTTTCCCCGTTCCCACATCTACAAGGTACATAAACAATGTACCAATCTTGTGTGATAATTTATCCACTAGTGCTTAAATCCAACATTGACCCAGATTATAATAATGAAAAACAACATTTCAGATGTCAGTCCAATTCTCCGTATACACTATATATGTAACTCAATCGAGATTCGGCCATTGCTCCAATACTAGTTTTTCTGTTTTTCACAATAACAGAAGTCTTCAAAAAAATCACGAAAATTCGAAAAACCCATACTTTAGATAAACTTGACTTTCAATTTAGTATATGTATTTCTGAAACTCGTATTACTGAAAGCCTGAGTTTATTATGACATTCCTTGGTATATTTTTGAATATATTACGACACCTCTATCTGCTCGAGGTTTTAGAATGTTTATTCTTCATGATTACTTTGGTATTGATAAAACATCAGAGGAAGCTTTTCAGGCTTTGTAGATTGAAATATTTGTACCTGTGTATTGTACCGACACCACAATAATCCTGATTGTCCCCTAAAATATTTTGACGATAAAATAGAATTTTTTACTGGCAAAGCTAATCCCGTCTTTGCTTTTGGAGACACCAGTATTGTTTTGTTCAAAAGTAATAATTGTAGTTTTGCACATAACTTCTTAGTTTTTTACAAAGCAATTCTATGTTACCAAGTATTGACAAGCCAACACGAGTCTATAGTAACTCTACCATACTGATTTAAAATTGCATTTTTGAATAACATAACTGACGTGGTTGTCAGTGACAAAGTTATCAGCGATCAATTTTTCTCACTCCATGGTTGTTAACGGTATTTTTTGTAAACGTCAAATTCAAGATTATTCACGTTTTAACCAAATGAAACTTAACTATTATTTATTACTGACTGGAAATCTTTGTTTTTACTTAGAAAATGTAATCCAAAAAATAAATTAATTAAGTTAATTAACAAAAATATTACCCTAAAACCTCTATCAAAACGTGAGGCAAAGCAATTCTCTAAACCGTGGATTACAAAACAGCTATTACAGTTAAGAATGTGTTTAAATCAAACGACTGTAACTTATATAAAATATGCGAAAATTAAATTGTAACCTTAACGCGAATAAGCAAACAAAAATTATTTTCAGTCATTTTTCAGTTCAAATGTGTCTAGCATGAAAACAAAACATGGGAGCGTATCCGTGAGCTAATTGGACCTAAATAAAAACACAAAAAAGCTTATAAATGCAATCGGAGCTAGCTTATCGTCTCATATAACTTATAAAACTATAAAGTTGCATATATACTCTACTCTCACTGTGCTCCATGTAGTCATAGACTCGCTGTTAAACTACCCCATTCAACCATTCAACGTCTTTTGCTTTTCTACCAGTTGATCATTATGTATAGTAGTAAATCGTATGGCTTATATTCTTGCCCAATTTTAATATTTTACTGAGCCAGTCACATTAGTAAACCATTGTCAGAATTTTTTGTTTCTATTATCAAAGGGATACATTCCCAAAAAACTCAAAATAGCAAAAGTAATACGAGTATAGATGAAGCAGATCCAATCTCTTCTCAATCGATTTTCAAGAGAATTTCTGAGAATTTGATGTATATATGCCTTATGTTTTGTAGATAAAAGAATAAATTCACAAATCTTAGTATGGGTTTCGAGAATAACATTCAACTGAACAAGCAATTCTTGACATTAATGAAACTCCAACTAATATGGATTGTAAATTGTTTTCTTTTGGAGTGTTTTATGATTTAAGGAAAACTTTTGATACTGTCGACCACATGTACAATATTCTATTAAACTACAAATATGGTATCAGAGGTATTTAATATCAACCACTGGTTTGCCTCCTACCTTAAAGGACGTCAACAGATGACTGTGTGGTCTCGTACAAGGATCGGTCCTCTCTTGGATCACGTTTTTCCTTATTTATATAAATGATATTTGCAATACTACAAATGTGCCAAAAATCTTCTTGTTTGCCGACAATACAAATTTACATTAATATGCTGATAAAAATTTTAAAAAAGAAACTAGAAACAGTTTTAAATACCTAACATAAAGGAATATTAAAAATTGTCTCTAAATAAATTCTCATTTGAAGTCACGAAGGAAAAAACCAAAACAATTAAGTAACCAATTTCAAAAAAGATCGATGACATGAACTTATTAGCAACTTACCTTACATTTATCCTTTCAAAATTGGTCATTGTGGAGGAGATCAAACAGCGCAGGTTAAGTACACTTTAGAATACCCCGACACTGTCTTTAATGACATGTTGATTTATCCTGCGCATTCGTCGTTCTTTAGAAACAATCCGCAGAATTATATTAAAGACAGTGTTGAGGTATTGTAAAGTTGTTATGGGTAGGGATTGTTGAACCCAAGCCGCTTCCCGTAGGTAGCATTCCACTGGACACCATCCGGGGACCAAAATCCACCTGGCGCAGGACATGCAGTTCAGGTTGAATTGCAGGGTTATTGCCAGAAATACATTCTTAAAGCCTTATTGATAGAAAGAGCGTGGATGTCTATTTTTATATCAGATGAATTTTTTTTTCATCAACTTTTAGTGCACTGAAATAATTTTGACGTCATTTGATTTGCTACCTGACACAGTGGCAGTAGCACCGGAAAAAGAATCATGTTCAAGCCCTTAACTATTTACGAATGTGATCCTTGTACTAAAATGTACAAATATCGGCAGAGAATATGGAGCCCCCTACCTTTCTCGCGCCTTAGGCGTTCGCTGTCGGACGCCATCGGTGCCCGAAATCTTGCCCCCACCCTTCCCATCCGCAATCAAAATTGCGAAGGAGGGCTGGCCTGTTTTGTTGTCCTTTCAGTAGTATAACAAGTGAGGTCACAAGCGCACTAGCGCAGTTTGTGACCTCACTTGTTATATACCTAAATTCTAGCGCAATTTTAAATAGATTCACAATTATTTTAAATGGAATTTACCATTTTTAATAATTCTTTCAAATTGAATTTACCATGTTATAAGATTTTTCAAAAATTGTATTTAAAAACCAATCAATCCCTGCAAAATCAATCAATCAATCAATCCCTACAAAAAAATTACCCTAAATCCTTTATCTTTTAAAGGGCAATCCCCATACAAATAAATTCCCCTACGTAAAAAAAGTGACAATCCAAAAAAAATCCAAAAATCCAACAAAATGTATAAGGTTGATATATGATTGAATACACCAACTGTATTGTAATTAACTTCAGAACTATTCGCTCTATCGATTTTATACAAGGTGGTACAGTACTTGTTAACAAATTGTTCATAAAGCATATCAAGCAATATATTAAATATTGCCCGCGGCACCATGGTACTCTGATGATATACAGTTGGAGAAATCGAAACGGCGGAAATTAGAGCGTAAATGGCGGA
>JAOTRI020099168.1:0-14416 GCA_028564885.2 Zoanthus sanctaehelenae
TCTGATATTTTCATCCATACAAAAACATTTTGCAGTTCGGATATCGCAGCACTTCACTTTCGATAGAAACTGCTAGTTTATATTGTCTAAAATCAGTAAAGATATTTTAAGAACATGTTTAAGAATATTTGAGGCTGATATACCGAAAACGTTTAAGATCGTTCAGCCTCAGTCGAAAAACTCGACGTTCTTATAAACTCAACAGAGTATAGATTGTTCTACACAGTACGACAGGAAAACAAATGAAAAAAATTCAATTTTTTACTCGCCAGTCGGGCAAAAGAACTTTGCTTGTCAAGCATTTTTTCTCGCTCGAGACAAGATCTAATGGCCATTGACGACCGGGCGAAATTACTGGTGCATAAAAATTACATAACACTACCTCATTTTCCTGACACAGTCATACAGAAGTCATTGAACCTTTGATCCTCTTAATTGTGGTAGCTATTCGTTTGGTATATACCCAAGATACCGAACATGTTCATTATGATATGTCAAAATGCGCAATTATTTAAAACCAATTACACGAGACTTGAAAATCTCTCGAAACTTTATAACTGTCATGATATTCGTCCAAAGGTGATGTTTTCAAAAACATTCCTTGAAAAGGATCCGCTAAAATACGAAACAGTCTCTTCACCCGGAAATCAGAAGTCCAATTACGTAAATCAAAGTACAAACTGGAAAGGATTAATTTAAGTTTCAAAAATAACAGCGGATATAAAATGAAACTTATAGTAAGAAAATGTGTCTGTCGCTTGCTACTGTATCTTTTAATAATTTGAGGTAAAGGCTAAAACTCTGCCAGTTTTCCAACGTCAACCTTCTCTTTCTACTTCTGGATTCCATTTTGTTGTTGCTTATTGATTAAGATTTTAGTACCTGTGATCACGTGACTCCTAACTACAAAGAGACTATGTAGCTGAAAAAAATCCCGGCTTAGTACTGACTACAGCTGCTTTGATGAACTTTCCTTTAGTTTTACCCTTTCAGTCCTAGTTGGTTATCAGCACCCAACTTCTCCTTACATAACAAATACAAAATGATACACTAAGAAATTAAAAAATGAGAACTGATCAAACAAAGCAAACTAATGAAGATAAGTTCAACTAAACGCAAACTTAAAGAACGCTTTAATGATCATCGCAGAATTGTTGATAACCATGCTTCTAAATCTAAGCCTACTAATGTTCCAGAACATTTCATGCTAACACCTAACCATTCAGCCTTAGACATGCAACTAATTCTGCTTGAGAAATTTTATAGTAATCGCGATTCTATTCGTAAAGCAAGAGAAGCTCACCTTATAATCCGCGCTGGTACTTTAGAACCTAATGGCCTTAACCTAGGAGATGAGACTTAAATTTCACCCTTTTTTATTTTATTTTTATTTTCAATTCTACTTTTTTATTCATTAATTCATTATCATTTTTTTCATTATTTCTTTACGTTTCTATTATTTACATTTATATTTTCAATCTTTATGTGTTTATTTTTCAAGTTTTATCACAGGTAGCCCAGGCTAACGATCAGTAATATATTAAGCATAGAGTAATTTGTATAGAAATATAGAGAGTACTATTATTATGCAGTGCTAGTGGAAAGCAGTTAAAATCCAACCAAATCAGCTAAAATTCTATCAGAGATTAAAAGAAGGCTTCAACAACACACTGAGTAAGTTTCAAAGAATTTTATTTTGGAAAAATTTAAAGGTGGAAATTGGTGAACATTGATATTGAGTAACATATAATATATATATATACATACATATATGCTATAGTAAATCGCCTCGAAACGTTAGCTTGGGCCTCCTGTGTGAAAACGTGACTGTTTCCTGCGTGCGCATTTATTTTCAATTGGCTTACAAAAGTCATGTGACTGCCTCAACTTGCAAAATCTTCTCTCATGCTCAAAACGCACTCGAAAATGAAAATTAGTCGAACTTCTTTGTAAATTTTAAGATTTCTGATTTGTAAGAACCATCAGTTGGAAATATTTCTGTAGCCACGAAAAGAGAAACAAATTGCAAGTGTTGCTATAGGATTTCATTCAAAAAATTTTCTTTGTCGGAGCTCGCTGGTAGGACACGTGTTAGAAGACACGAAGTTGAGCTGAACTTGGAAGTTATGAAACACTTTCACGTCAATCTCCATTATTTTAAACGAAGCATTTCATACAGTCATCCAAAGGGCCTTACTCTTGCAGGTATTTTCATTCTTTGCGCTTTTTGTAATTTTAGTTTATTGTTTAATTTGAATTGCCAAAATTTACTGAAACGCCATTTTGTTTGTTTTCAAGATTTTTCTTCGAAAATCTTCCATCACCGTCATAGAAACTTCTGCATTTTGATTGGCTTATTAGTTTTTATTGTTTGTTATCCAATCAGAATTTTTTGCACAGAATTACAAGGTAATTGCACTGCTCTTGACCAATCAAAATCGAGTAATTTTTCATGATTAAGATTATGTATTATATTTCACCACCTCACAATAGACTGCGAAAGAAAGTGTATTTATATAACTTTAAGTTACATTCAAAAAAATTTGAATGTAAAATTAATGTTTTACTAAAATGTTTAATGAGAAGCTCAACCTCACTTTTTCTGAATAAACCAACAGACACACACACACACACACACACAAAACAGAGCAGAAACACAGCATTAAAGGAAATAACACTATTTTAACATCACGGAGCACGATTCCACAAAAAAGTACAATGCGGTGTTCTCCATGGCAATATATTTACTTTCTATGAACTAGGATTAACATATTTTATACAAACATTTTTATAATTTTTAGCTTCGCAAAAAAAAAAAAACTAATCAAGCTTAGTTGTAAATATATGTTATAGAAACTGAATTGAATGAAACCAAGAATCGGAGGTAGAAAGAGAGCACGGCTATATGTTTTCCTTTGTATACATAGAAAGTTTTTATGTCAAATGTTAATTGAATTTTTTTGCACCTAAACAAAAATTACATGATATCAAGGTACAAACCTAATAAAAAGACTATGTCTTTTGTCTTTTTCCATTGTTCCGGTTAGTTTTCGGCAAGGTATGTCCATTTGGTATCTTTGACTTGGAGGTTTTGACTGTAACGTGAACTGAAGGCCTGTCTTCGTCCTGGGTTTCTCCTACCAGTGGGTTTATAAAAGGAGCTGAAAACGGACGTTGGAAAGGTGCTGAAAACGGACGTTGGAAAGGTAACAGCGGATCAAGAATGGAAGGTGGAGGAAAAGGAGGGCGAATCAAAGGTGCGATTGGTGGAGGCTCCTGTGGAACTTCAATCGGAAGTGGTCTTAATTGCGGGAGTGATTCAACCGGAAGTAACCGGGAAGGTGGAAAAAGCAATCGTGGCGCTGGATTGGGAGTTAAGGGTAATAATGGTTGAACAAAACCCTTTTGCGTAGCACTCGGGAGTTGGTTAGTTGTTGGTGATAGTTCAAATATGTTGCCATTAGGAAGTAAATTTGGTTTAACTTCAAGCATCGGGATCATTTCTTGTCTCTGTAAAGGTTGAAATTGTGGAACGGCGTTTAAATTGGAAATCATCTCATTCGGTACCGGTGAAACAGGAGGTCGCGGCAACATAACCGGGTCTTGTTGAGGAGCGACCATTATTTCGTTCAGTGGCAAGTTGTTTGCATTGAGACCTTGGTTTGGAGTCGCAATTTTTGGTGCTAAATTATCATTGAATGGCTGAAAAATGTTTTTATTATCCGCAGAAAATATTTCCCCAGCCCCATTTGCTAACCCTCCGATTCTTGGTTTCGGTGAGGCTTGCGCCCCAAAGTTTACAGGATCTGTGGAGAGAATGTCAATAGGTTTGTTTCCATTAGTAGTGAAAGAAAATCGGTTACCCGGTCTTTTTCTGTTGGATTCCCCAATACCTCCGCGTCGCTGTAGCAGTCCACTTAGTAATTCACCAAGCTGTCGTTTTGCTCTGATATTATCTGTTTTTATACTTGGTGCAGATACAGGCGAGGTTTTGTGGCGTTTCGGTCCATTTCTGTCTATTTCCTTATTTTTCCAAACTTCATTTTTAGCTTGACTTTTAAGTTGTGAACTCAACAAAAATCCTGGAGATAAAGTTTTAAAAACCCTGTTTTTTAGGACACTTGGATGTTTCTTGTCAGCGCGCAGCAATTCCGCTTGAGATTCTGGAACTTTTGATTTTGCTGTTTGTATGTTAACATTCACGTCCGGTTGAGGTGCGCCAACAGGATATTTAGGTTGTTGTGGTGTCGCGTAGAAAGAAGGAAGCTTCATTTGATTGACATAATTGTTACTCAACTGTTGAAACGAAGGAACCTGTGGTTGTATCTGTGTTGTCAGGGGAAAATATAAAGACATTTTTGGGTCATTGCCTGCATCATTCTCTGGTTGCAGCTGCTCTACTTGCTGTTGCTGTGGAACAAGTTGCTGCTGTTGAGCCATTTGATCTTGGAATTGAAGCTCGCTGGGTGAGCGTCCGTAAGTCGTCTGAGATTGCATCTCTTCAACTTGTTGTGGCTCTTCGTTTTCTCCGACTTGGCTATTTGTGGCAAATGTCTGTGCTTCCTTTTCGTGTTCTCCTGGTATCTTATACTGAAATAATTGTCTCTTGGATAAAAGTTCAGTTTCTACATTTGAGTTTTCAATTCCCACTTGGTTGTTTTTGTCTTTAGTTCTTTTAACTATCTTCTTTTCAGTTAGAAAATTACTCGTTGATGATGCTGGGAATGTAACAGAACGGTTTGCATTAGATCGTACAGGTTGCCTCTTAAGACTCGTGTTCGGAACATCTGATCTATCATATGAAAAACGATTGCTAGGAATCATGTAACTTAAAGGGTTTAACAAAGGGACGGTACCAAAAAGCTGTCTCTTGTTACGT
Organism: Zoanthus sanctaehelenae; assembly: GCA_028564885.2. Classification (NCBI taxonomy): domain Eukaryota; kingdom Metazoa; phylum Cnidaria; class Anthozoa; order Zoantharia; family Zoanthidae; genus Zoanthus; species Zoanthus sanctaehelenae. Next base: position 4,880 of record JAOTRI020099168.1, read on the forward strand.
ATATTTGCATTTAGCTTTTGAAGGAACACACTGTGTGGTGGAAGAGAAATCTGTGATTTTGCCGTTTGGATGTTAACATTTACATTAGAACCACCATCGGAGGGTTGCAGTTGAGATTGTGAATAAGGCTGTAAGATGGTTTGAGCGGGGTTCACAACTTGCTTATCTTGTTGAACAAGTTCAGTTGCTGAAGGTTCCTGCTGCTCCTGATTTTCTACGGGGAAGAAATTGTTTGTCGCAGCAAAATTGTTGCTACTGTCAAATTGTTGTTGCTGTTTTTGAGCGAAAGGCTGTAGTTGTTCTTTTTCTTCGGAAAATCCGGGAACAGAGCTAATAAATTGACGTCTCGTATTATCTTTTACCATTTTCTTTGAGGGAACTTTTGATAACCTAGATTTGCGCTTGGCTACTTCTACGTTTACTGAGACGGCTGGATGAGGCTTCTCTGTCACTGGGAAAGGTAGATTAGAGTGATTGAGGTCATAAGCCGCGCTAATTTTTCCAAGACTACCGGGAGGTTGCTCTGACTCATTTACTATTAATGGTGCGGATGGCTCGTAAGTTAGACCAGAATCTTCGACATTGTCTGATGTTACAGCAGCTTCTTGTTGAAATAGCTGGTTTTCGAAACTCGTCACAGGCGCAGCAACAAATTGCTTTTTATTAGCTTTTATTTGTTCATGTAGTGTTGGTTTCCATTTTGCCTCTTGTACCTTTACTGAAACACGACGTTGAGTGAGTAAATCTTTAGAGTCAACTTTTTTTTTATGTGCAAGATTTCTATAATTCCTCGCTTGATCCTTGTTTTCAATTTTATGTTCTAATTTGGTTTTTTGTTTTTTCTCTTCAAAGCTAAGAGGAGTGCCATTTCTTCGTAACTTTTTTGCTTTGTTTTCTCCTTTATTTATATTTGGTATAAAATGTTTTCTTTTTTGCAACTCACTTATCAGCATACCATTAGACTTCACTTTTTTGTTGATGGGAATCGTACTAAACTCGGGAATATGAGCTCCATTTTGCAGAAATGTTTGTGGCAGTACTTGCATTATAGGTAGACGTTGCAACACAGATATACTTTGCCTCCTATGATTCCGAATGGTATTTTTGTTGTTACCAATTTTTACACCTAACGTTTTTGCTATTTGGACTTTTAAAGGAAGTAGCGGGCGATTTTGGATTTGGGAATCAGTGACTTGTGAAGCCATCTCCTTTAACGGAGAAAACGGTGTAGTAGTTTGTTGTACCTTATGGTGTTTTCCATTCATTTGCTTGTCAGAACTTGCACCTTGAGGTAGATTTCCGTGAACGTATTGTGAGATTTGCATGAATTTGTTTCGCTTTTCACCCGAGTCCTCTTTATACATTTCCTTTTTTAGCTTTTGATTTGTGTTTATTCGAGGTATTTTATTTCTTTTACCTGTTACCACATTAATGTTCACATGGGGTTGTCCCGGATGTGCTAACATTTCAGGATTACGTGGGTTTAAAAGAGGATTTGAAAATGGAATAATATAAGGATCATTTTTCAAGGTAGACATTGGTATGTAGCCGTATAACTGTCGTTTAAAAATGCGTGAACGCTTCTTGTTTTTCATATTTTTAGGCTTTGGGATTTTAGACTTTGAAGTTTGAACATCTACGTTCACATTAGGCTTTTGGTGGTGGTATGAATGGCCAAGATAAAGTGAGAACAAAAAGTTAAGATAATCATTCCACAGGTTTCCCATGTTTATATCTTGATCATTGTCATTTTGAGGTATTCTACCATAAAAAGGCGAAGGAAGGACATGACCATTGAGGAGTGGGTTGTATAAATCTGAGAACGAGTTGTATGGAGTAAGCTTTTGATGTATCACTGGGGAAGGTATAAATGTTGGTCTTGAATATCCCTGGAGTAGATCATTCATAACAAGTGGACTTGTTGCACCATTGAGACCAACTAACTGTCGTTTACTTCGGATTGATATTTCTTTAGCTGGCTCAAATTTTACATGGTCCGATCTTTTTCTGATAGTTTTTCCTCGATGGAGTTTTGGAACTTTTGGTACATTTGACCTTGAAGCATGTACGTTGATGTTCACATTTGGTCGGTGGTTTTCTAAGTAGGGGTATAAAGTGCTTGACCAATCGGAGTGATAAGGCCTGGTGTACGGTAAATGATACCTAGCCAGAAATGGGTTAAAACTAGACAATGGAAACATTGAATTGGGACTAAAAATTTGACGAGGTAGAGTTGACATTACCTGGGGTTGAAGAATAACTGGGATTTGTCTTTTCCTTCGTCTTTGTTTTTTATCGGTGGGAATATGAGATCTTGCTGTTTCAACATTCACGTTAACATTCGGAGCGGCCGTTTTGGGAAGCAGCGGTGCAATGGGGGAAGTTAAACTGTTTATTACAGGTAGGGAAAATGGCTGCTTTATAACAAAAGGAAAAGGTGTTGCAATTCTTTCTTTTGAAATATTGTCCCCTAAAATTTCTGGTCTGTATGGTCCTCCTATACCCGTATGTAGACCTTCCTGTACGCTAAAGAGGCCATTGCTTGCCAGCGACGGAGATTGAATGGTGGTGAATTGGTTAAAAGGCTGAAAGCTCACCTGTCGCTTAAATGTTTCTCTTTCGGTATTACTTGATGCTTTCTTGAGGAACTTTGGTATCTCACGACGTACAAGCTTTGCTCTTACGTCGACCGGAGACCCACCTGGAATAGAGGATAATTTTTGCGGTACTTCAATTGTTTCTCTTGTAGAGTGTTGCTTATTCAAAGGTGAAATAGATTCAAACAGTGTGTGAGAACCGAGTATTGACACTTGACGTTTGCTGATTTTGGATCTTAGTGTTTTCTTTTGAAGATTATCGTCAACAATCGCTGTAGTTTTTGTCCCTTCCAACGAATGGGTGTCCGTTATGTCCATTTTGGGTTTGGAAATGGTAGATTTTGTTTCTGTTTTCTTCTCTTTCCGCCTTTCTTTAGAGTTGTTGTTCCCAATCTCAGATCTGTAATGAAGACCATTCACCCCATGTGAGCCATGAAAATCCTCAAATCCATATGCATGAACGTTCGATGGTACCCCAATGTAGTTTGTACTGTGACCTGTTAATACAAGAACGAAAAATGTCAAATGCTGAAATAACACTAAGTTAAATCTAAAAGCGTGATGTTCATTGCTTTTTATTATAAAACTCAGCAGGAAAGCTTTCTTGATAGTTTTGTTTTTTAGCGCGTCGGTGTTTTCGGTAAAACTATTTTAGACTAATCAAGAACAAAATGTTTAGATCATTGTACTAGGTATGGTGGGTACTTGATCTTTCAAATGTTATCCTTTGGTATTTGTCAAAACGTTTTAACTATTGTAAGAGATAAACAAAAAATAAAATGTGAAAACCAGAATTTTTTTGAAAAGTTATAGCTAAAAATTTTAAGGATGACGTTACCTATAACAGATCCATGTTCTTCAAATCGTGCTGCTGGGTGATAAACAAATGTATCTTGGGAATGAACAATTGGTTGATTTACAGCTGGGGGTGGCTGGTGAAATATAATTGGTGGTTGATGGTACACCACCGCTGGCCTGTGGACAATGACTGGTGGCTGATGATAAATTATCGGAGGGCGGTGGAGCATTATCGGTGCACGGTGAACAACAATATCAGGACGGTGATAAATCTCCGGAGGGGCATGGTAAATGATAGGTGGACGATGAATTACTATCGAATTTCTTTTATCAGGATTTTGTACCTTTTCTTCCTGCGGATGCAAATCTTCTCTTTTGTTGTGATTCTTATTGATTTCGCCTTTCTTATGAAAGTGTTTCTTCCTGTGCTTAGTTTTCTTGCGCCTCTCCACGTGTGATTTTCCCAAAGCATGACCGTATCCCCATCCCCAGGCTGCCGGGTAAAAGTGAGGTGCACCTACGTAAGTACCCGTATGATCGACCTGTGACGTATAAGGTACAAATGCCGAATGAGCTAAATAACTTTCATGAGAATGAAATATTGGTTGATGAACTATAGGTGGCGGTTGATGAAACACAACTGGTGGCTGATGGTACATTATGGGTGGCCTGTGCACAACCACTGGGGCCTGGTGGTACACAACCGCGGGGCGATGGATTACGACATCTGGTCTGTGGACAACAACAGAAGGGCGATGATAAACCTCAGGAGGTGGGTGATAAATTAATGGAGGACGACGCATAATAACAATATTTTTCCTCTCTCCATTTTTGGATTTGTTTGAGGTACTTTTGGACTTTTTAGTTCTGTTTGGAGACTTTTGGGTTTTTTCCACCAACTGTCGTTGATCGCGACGATGTTTTTTCCCTTGATGTTTTATTTTTGAAATTTTGCTTGATCCTTCAGTTTTGTCTACGTCTTTAAAGTGTTCTTTATGCTTTTCTATTGAAGACTTGCTATAACCTGGCGCGTTTTCTAATGGCTGAGAGACGGCCAGTAAACTTGGTGATGGCCAATATGGCGCTCCATAGTTGTAAGCGGATTCCCATCCCCCGAGACCAAAAGCATTATTACCTTGGAAATTTGAGTCATAAACATATGGGCTACCATTGGGCATATTAAGCCCCCATTCCCCGGGGTAGTAGTGTGGCGCTCCTAAGTATGTACCTGTATGTTCTATTTCAGACTTGTAGGGTACAAATGATGGTTGAGCTATGTACATATCGTGTGCATGCTCAATTGGTTGATTAACCATAGGTGATGGTTGATGAAAAACAATTGGTGGAGCCCGATACATTATAGGTGGTCTGTGCACAACAACTGATGGCTGATGATATACTATGGATGGTCTATGAACAACGATATCTGGTCGATGAACAACTACATCTGGCTTGTCGTAAATCTCTGGGGGAGGATGATAAATCAAAGGAGGTCTTTGAATTATAACTTTGTTTTTCTTTGCACCCTTTTCACTGTGTTTAACCTTTAATGGGTTTCTGTTATGTTTAATTTCTATTCTGGCCGACTTTCTTTTAATGTTTATATTCTTTCGAGATTGAGTTTTATCAAGCGCACGCTTCGTTTTCTTTTTTTCACTACGTATGTTTGTTCCTTTTTGTGACTTATTCTTCATTTTTGAAGCAATTTTAGATTTTCCGAAGGCATGGGAAAGTCCATGGTTCCATCCCCATCCCCAGCCCCCGTGAAAAAAATGAGGGGCCCCAGCATAAGTTCCTGCGTGTCTGAGGTGTGAAGTCAAGGGCGTGAACATTGGGTGATCAAGGTAAGTCTCATGGGAGTGATAAATTGGCTGATGTACCATGGGCGGGGGCTGATGAAAGACAAGTGGAGGCTGATGGTAGATTACAGGCGGTCTGTGCACCACGACTGGAGGCTGGTCAAAAACTACGGAAGGTCTATGTATGACAATGTCAGGTCTGTGCACAACTACGCTTGGCCTATGATAGACCTCAGGAGGAGGATGATAGATTACTGATGGACGGCGCATAATTACAATATTTTTTCGAGATCCAGGTTTAGATTCAATCATTGTTTCTTCGGATTTTTTATTGATTTCGTCAACGTCTCGCTTGCCTTTGATCCGAGACTTTAACTTTTGATCCTTCTGGATTTTATTGTGTTTGTTAATTTTCTTTTCTACTCTTGACTTCCCAAAAGCCCGACCAAATCCGTAGCCATAACTCCACCCCCCAGGATAGTAGTTTGGCGCACCTACATATGTTGCTGCATGTTGTATGTGGCTGGTATAAGGCAGAGGAACTGAATGAGCAAGATAGGTATCGTGTGCATGAAGAATGGGTTGTCTGACCATTGGAGAAGGTTGATGAAATACTACAGGTGGTTGATGATATATTATGGATGGTCTATGCACGACCACAGAAGCTTGGTGATAGACAACGGAAGGTCTGTGTATAACAATATCTGGTCTATGAACTATAACGGCTGGCCGGTGGTACACCTCGGGTGGCGGATGATAAACCATTGGAGGACGATGTACAATTATAGAGTTTTTTCGAGAACCTTTTCTAATTTTAGGGTTTGAATTTTTGGTCTCTGAAGCTTTCATAGATCTACGTTCAATCTTTTTGTTATCATCACCAAATAACTTTTTCTTTTTGTGCCGTGGAACTTTGGATTTTACAACACTTGGCTCTGGTAGATAGCCCGATCCATATCCCCAGCCCCAGGATCCGGGGTAATAATGTGGAGCTCCGCTATAAGTTCCAACATGCTGTGTCAGCGATGAATACGGTACTGGTACAGGCTGCATCATGTACGTATCAAGCGCATGCAAGATTGGCTGTCTATTCATAGGAGGTGGTTGGTGAAAGACTACAGGAGGCTGGCGATACACTATGGGTGGCCTGTGTACTACAACCGAGGGTTGATGATAGACTATAGAAGGCCTGTGTATTACAATGTCTGGGCGGTGGACGATTACGTCCGGCTTGTCGTAAATCTCCGGAGGAGGATGGTAAATCATCGGAGGTCGATGAATAATAACCTTGTTTTTTCGGATTCCAGTTTTAGTATTTTCGTGCTTTGGTTTAGGCTTGTTTTCGTGTGAAGATGTATCTCGCTTCGAATGCTTTTTTCCGTTTAAGGTGTTGCTTTGCTCCTTCGCTTTGTTTGTTTGGTTTGCTGAAGAACGTTTTTTATCCGAGTTTTTAGTTTCCGTTGCTTGCTCAACATGAGACTTTCCAAAAGCATATCCATACTCGTACTCCCGGTTCGGACCGTAATAGTGTGGCGCTCCAACGTATGTGGCCGCGTGATATACATTGCTAGAGTAAGGTACTGGGGCTGGACTTGCGATGTATGTATCGTGGGCCTGCATAACTGGTTGATGTACTATGGGTGCTGGTTGATGGAATACAACTGGAGGCTGTCGATAAACAACGGGCGGCCTGTGAACTACCACTGATGGCTGATGGTACACCACGGAAGGTCTATGAAGGACAATATCAGGGCGGTGCACGATTATACTTGGACGATGATATATCTCTGGAGGAGGATGGTAAATCATCGGGGGACGATTTATAATGACTTTGTTTTTCTTTTTACCAGTTGCAGAATTCCGGTCATTCTCACTTCTTATTCCTAAATGACTTTTTTTTATTCCGTTTTTTGTCTTGTGTTTCGTCTTCTTTTTTTTAAACTTCTTTGATTTTGGAACTTTTGACTTTCCATAATGAAATGTTGGAAAGAGATACCCTCGACGAGCATGATAAACAGGTACATGAAAAGCAGGCATAAAAAGTGGTGTTTGATGGTAAACTAGGGGTGGCTTGTTTATAATTAGCGGAGGTTGGTGTACTACAACGGGCGGCCTATGAACAACCACGGGGGACTGGTGAACGACAACTGGCGGGTTTGTAAATACATCAGGTTGTGGTTGAATGATGACAGGGGGCGGATGTACAATAACATCCTGTTTTTTTGTAGCATTAACTGATTTATTTCTACTTTTATTTAGAGCCTCTGTTTCGCCTTCTCCGCTTCCAGAAAAAGAATCCTCGATATTATCATCTCTTTTATCAAGTACTTTGCTGTCGGAACTTTCAACACCTTTTGTAGAGTTGCGAGCATCACTTTTGTTGGATGCCAAGCTAGAACCACTGGAGTAAGTTGATAGCGTCGTCAAATGTGATCTGCTTATTAGTGACATGTCTGAGTTGTAGTTCCCATTGTGACCTAGCATCGCATATGGCATCCCTGTGTAAGCTCCGAACGGTTGAACAACAGATGATTGCGGTACAAGCACTTGATTCACATGTGGTACAATAAAATCTTGCGAATGGATCACAGGAGTAGTTACCACTGGAGGCGCATTGTGAAATACCACAGGCGGACTGTGATAAAAAATTGAAGAGTGATGTACAACTGTTGGAGGCTGTTGAAAAAAAAGACTGGGGCGATGGTATATAAGATCAGGACGGTGGAAGACAATATCGGGTCTAGGATGGATCTCTGGTGAACGATAATAGACTATTGGTGGGCGACGGATAACCACCATTTGCCTTCGATTTCCCATATGGTAAATATGTCCCGGGTACATGTGATAATGGTGGCGTTTGTTTAGTAGTCCATGATAGCGATGATGATGATGGTGGTGTTTATGATGATTGTAATGGTGATGGCGTTTACCATGATGCTTGCTATGGTGGTGTTTCATTCTGTACTTGGTTTCTGTAGATCTTCTGTTCTTACTTTTAGACGACTTAATTATTTTAATCCCTTGTTTTTTGAGCAAAGTATTTTTTTTCTTCGGCTGTTTTTCAACATTTGACCGTCCTTGCGCTATACCTTGCCAAGTAAAAGGCCGATGTGGACCCCCTGGTCTGGATCCATGCCAACTTGTATCCCAACCCCAAGCACCTGAATACATATGGGGGGCACCGAGATACGTCATCTCATGTTGGATCTCTGAGTGATGAGGAGTAAAAACCGGCTGTGCAGAGTACATGTCCTGCGCGTGAAGTATTGGTTGCTTGGTCATTGGCGGGGGTTGGTGGAACACCACTGGTGGCTGACGGTAAATGATTGCAGGCCGATGTACCACGACTGACGGTTGGTGATAAACTATCGAGGGCTGATGGTATACAAGATCTGGCCTATGCACAACAATATTAGGACGGTCATAGATCTCAGGAGGAGGATGGTAGATCATTGGAGGTCTGTGAATTATTATTTTGTTCTTCTTAGCTGTCTTACCTTGGTTAATTTTCTTTCCAGTAAGAGCGGTATCGTCTCCGCTTGATTCAGCGTCACCAGAACTTTCTTTAGAATCGCTTAATTCTGTATCACCGCTAGCTTCTACATTTCCCGAGATATTCAACTGATTTTGATTTCCATACTTCTCAGGTTTTGCAACTGTTGCTCTTTTTCCAGCAAACCCAGCATTTAAGGTTGGTGGTGTAAAAACTCCCCCAAATCTTCCATGTGGTAGTATTTCAGGGTAGTTATTAATTGTACCGTGAGGAACACCTATGTAATGACCTCCATCGTTGACAATGGAACCCAAATGTGTGGCAACAGCTGAAGGATGCATTACAAAGTTATCATGCGAGTAAAGCAATGGTTGACTGACTGCGGGCGAGGGCTGGTGGAACACTATTGGTGGCTGATGGTACACTACGGCTGGTCTATGAACAATTACAGGTGGCTGGTGGTAAACTATAGGTGGCCTGTGGATCATTATGGGCGCCCTGTGGACCACAATATCCGGCCGGTGGTAGACTTCAGGCGGAGGATGATAAATGATCGGAGGCCGATTAACAACGACGTCTTTTTTGTTTTTACCTTTCTTTGGATTTAGAACGCTGTGCTTCTCTGAATGATCAGTGGCTGAGCGCTTTGACAGTGACGGCTTATCTGAAAAAAATATTTTTAAACAATAAGGTGTTGCTGTAGGGCATTTCCGTCTTAAGTATTTTTTCTCTTATTTGAAACAAAAACCGTTTTGTCTACCTCTTTCCCCCTAGAAATAATAATCAAAGGTTCTCTTATGGTAATACAATTCACTAGGTTATGGCCGCAGCTAGGATGTTTTCACTGTTG
>JAOTRI020099179.1:0-14415 GCA_028564885.2 Zoanthus sanctaehelenae
TGTCGAGGGACTTAAAAGAACCCACGCACTTGTCGAAAAGAGTAGGGTAGTGATCCCGGTGTTGTGGTCTGTCTGTTTTTCTGAGGGCATTTCTTGATGATATTATCTGTGAGCCGCTCCAGCGGACTATCTAAGACCTTCAACTATCAAACCTTGTACTGATTGTAAAGCGCATTTGAAAACTGTACAGTTGAATTCGCGGTATAGAAATAAATGTTGTTATTATTATTATTATTATTATCATTATCATTATCGTTATCGTTATCGTTATCGTTATCGTTATCGTTATTGTTATTGTTATTGTTATTGTTATTATTATTATTGTTATTATTGTACCATATGATACACGGAATCATGTAATACTAAAAGTTCCTCAGACGATCAGCACTGGAATAAGAACAAATTGAGGCAGAGAATGATGAGCCAAGGCATCATACAAATTCCAGTTAGAAGTCCGCTACAGGTGATGGAACTTTAGAACTAAAAGTGTACTAGGTTACAGTCAGTAATGATTGTTATAAAATACTTTGGCAACTAAACTTATGAAATATTTACAGACACGGAGTCAGCAGGTTGGTGTAGTGGCGCGCTTCCCACCTCTGGGACCCGTGATCGACTCCCAAGGTCCGCATGTGGGTGGAGATTTGTCCATGACTCCGAGGATTTTTTCCGGGTACTCCGGTTTTCCTCCCTCCTTGCAGGGCCGGAGCAGCCAGGGCAAGAATCATTGGTCAGGCACATTACTCCTCCAAGTAGCTATAGCTACATAACTAAATAGTCAAGTAAACGTATTCAATAATATATAGCTTATAGCTAGCTATAATGGTAATCTAGTTAGATTTGACTGTAGTCTAATTTAGTGAAAAGTGATCAGGCACATTACTCCTCCAAGTAGCTAGCTACATAACTAAATAGTCAAGTAAACGTATTTCAATAATATATAGCTTATAGCTAGCTATAATGTTAATCTAGTTAGATTTGACTGCAGTCCAATTAAGTGAAAAGTGGTCAGGCGTTTGCCTGACTGGCCTGACCGGTAGCTCCGGCCCTGCCTTGACGCTGTGTTCCGAGGTCACGCTTGGTTCTCATAGTGGCAGCCACAGGCGCCTCAGTATATATGCTTTCCGTCCGACCTCGTTGAGCTGCGCTGCCTCCGAACTTTTAAGCAGTGATGATCGAGTGCGAGTCTTTCTTTTCTTCTTTCTTTCACAAAGAGGAATAAACCATCCACCCACGTATTGCGCAGGTGAACAGCTTTCATTCGAGTAAGAATTCTAAGTACCCGGCGAGAAAAAGGACGAGATACCAAGAACTAAAAGCACAGAGGACAGGGTTTAAAAAGAAACTAGTATTTACTCAAAACATATTATTCTAGTGATGCATAGGCTTTAAGTATTTTACGTGGCAGTGTTGTGAAAACTCGATTTAATCTGTAGCGATTATTACTATGTTCACAGAAAAACAGTTTTATTCGAGTTTAGTAAATAAATTTATAACTGCTGATAAGATTTTAGGATCAAATTTTTGAAAAGGCGATGTTTTCTAATGAAAGAGCAGACCATGTTTCCGGTAGCACTCAAAACAACTTTGTGCAAATATCTTTTACCTATTGATGCTTTTTATATATTTGTTATTTCGTGTCCATTCACATAAAATCCTTCAATTCGAACATCTTCACTTCACTTCTATTCCTTTTATTTCATCTTTTCTCTAAAGTAGCAACCAAAATAAAGATAAAAACGTACAAAAACTTTTATTTTTTGTGTTTATTCTTGTAATGATAAGCCAACGAAAAAGTTTTTTTGGGGGGAAACTACAATTTGGGAAAGGAAATTTAATCCGCCACCTGCTATCATAATTTGCAAACAACAAAGTGTGACTAAATTAAATTGAGTCTTTGAACGCAACTTTCAAAATGAACCAAGTGATCAAAACATCTTTTTACAGTAAGCAATAATATAGGAAAATATGCCTTTTTTTAAAAAAAAATAGGAGCGTTCCCTTGCATGTGTAAGAAAGTACTGCGAAACCTCGATTGTTCTAATAGAAAGCTGAATGGCTCTCGACATCTGAAGATTTCAGATAATCAAGTTTGTGAAACAAAAATATAACGCAATTGTAAAACCGAAATCGTTTGAGAGCTAAAAGACTTTAAATTTTTATGTTCGAATTTAAGCTAGTAAATGTAGATAGTAAGCGAATTTTCTTTGTTTGTTATATTTAGATCTATGATAAAAATAAAATAATCTGTGCCATCCATATAGGTTTTGCACTGAGTATTTAGATAACATCATAAACTATCTTTTAATCTTATGCAAGGGGTTCTTATTTGTGTGAGTTATGAACAAAGGCGAAAAAGGTTATTTCAGAGAATCTTTATATCTATCCGTAACTCTTTCCGAAACTCTAAGACTAAGGAAAAAATAATATTGTTGAACATAAAACAACTATTTACCGTATTCAAAAATTATTGTCTATGGTACAAGAGCGTCAGCTGTCATTGACACATGAGGCAACTAACAATACAATGTCCCATTGCTTGTTTAGTTGTTATTCTAAGTAGTCAGAAAATAGAATGAAAGCCTCCAAACAAAACCCGCTCAATGCTTTCTTTTTAAAAATTATTCGAAAAGGATAGGTTAGCTGTCTCATATTATCGACTAATTTCTGCGGCGAAAACACTTAAGTACATTTACCAATAATGTGGGTACACTATGGAAAATTTTGTTTTCTTCAATAAACTTCTTGTTTTTATTTTGAAAAATTTATCTGCGCGTTGCATGCGAACCGTGCAACACAGGCTCAGTGTACTATGACGAGAGATTCGATCTTTTGAAATCCCTCAGCGAATTAAACAATTTTTTAACATTGTAAATTTGTATCATCTATTGATTTTGTTTATGGTCAAAAAAATAATTGAAATTTTACATTTTCCCCTAAAAGATAGTTTCCTTGGACTAAAAGTATAGAGTTATGACTTATGTTATAATACTGATTGATGCTTTTGATAAAAAGGTTAAAGCAAAGCTTCTTTTCCGGAAATAATTTATTCCATGCTTAAAAATAAAAATTAAGCAACCAAAACGACTATATTCACTAACTGTTTATTTTTGCAATATTACAATAAGATAAGATTGCAAGCAACAGTATATTTCATAGTCAAAGTGATACCAGCGCGTGGTTAAAATATTAATTGTTTCGGAGAATCTTATAATCTGCCGAGTTAATTTCCTTTCAGCTCTTTACGGTTGTATTTTTCTAAACTAAACGCAGGTATGTTCATCTTAAAAGTATACACGAATAAACGACATCGAGGACAAGATGACATTTGATATTATTTGTGTTTTGGTATAGGCTTGTTTTGCGAAACTCGTCTTGGAACTTCAGAGTTTGCTAAAATAAATGAGCCCTTAAATGTTTCCTAGATGATTTTGGTTTTCAAAAAAAACAACGCGGTCAAAACTTAATTATTTGAATAACATGGAAGTAGCAAAAACTAAATGCGGCTAAAAAAGTAGACAAGAGACTGTAGTCAGATGAAGCAATATTGGTTAAAATATACTAGAAAATGGACATCACCTGCAAATGCGAAGATTTTGTGTTAATGATGTATTTAACTGCAAATTTTTATGTATGATTTTTACGAGCAAATTTAATCGAGTATCAAAACTTGCAAATTGATCTAGGGACCGCTGTCCTCCGTTATCATGAAATATGGTTGTCAAAAAGTTGAAGATCTCCTGTTATACTAACTGAATATCGTTAACACTTTTTAAGTTTCCTGGGCAAACTTTGAAGGCTTTTTCGAGTTAAAGTTCAGTAAAAGCGTCATGAGAATTACCGAAGTAGAAAATATATTCACAAATATAAATCTATAGATACTTAGCACATTGTGGTTTGCTCAAATTTAACTATAGCTTTTCAAGCTTAATATTTGGCGATCAAAGTCTGCTAGTTAACTAAATATTTCCTACTTACTTGCCACGTCGGATCGGCCATTCTGTAGTACATGAAATTCTCCTTGATCCATTTATATATAGCACTTAGTGTAATCTTGCTTTTTTTTGTATCTTGCATGGCCATACAGATTAATGTAGCATAAGAAAACGGAGGCTTGCGATGCGGGTTTGTTTTGTAATCTATGCTTTGCTCTTTGACTGTGTAGCGATCAGATATCTTCGAGTCTCCTGATTCACTTTGCTCGTCCGAGTCGCAAGAAGAACTAGGTGAGTTGCCTGAGCTGACTGAACTACCGTTCTTGGTTATATCTTGGATATTTATGCTATGTAGCCACTGTAAGTTTGTTAGACTATCGTCCAAGGAACGATTATCGTCTTCATCTTCAGACGGGTTTTGTGCTTTCCAGTTAGCAGCAAAAATATCTGCGTAGGATTTTGTCGCAACCGGCATTATACTCATAATATTGCGCTTTCGATTTCGGAAAGAATATCAGTTTTCAAAAACAGTGTCTGCAGCTGGCTCCTGAATTTTCTATGATAAAATCTTTCTGTCCGAGTTTAGTACCGGGTTATAATTGACGTTTTCGACTGAATTTACTCTGAAAAAAATTGATTTTGCTGTAAGAAGCTTGCAGTTTTGAGCTGAGTTCATTAAGTTTTAGTTCTGCACAAGACCAACGTCTCTCTGTCAGTGTAGAGAGGAAAATGACGCGAGACTCAGCAAATAATTAAAGTTCTTTCGAATGCAAAGTGACCTTGTTTTTAACGTTCTTCCTATTGTCTTTCGGATTATTTCTATTTCCGCTTTTCCGTGCTATGTCGCGACAGTGAGCAGTTGTGAATATATCAAGATGTTCTAGCTTGATGTTAATCAGTTTTATATATTTAAAGTTTCTTTCGTTTAAACACACCACTAGCGAAGTTTGAAGGCGAGATTGTCGCCGCAATGCGATTCAAACCGCTTGACAATCAATTATATCTTGAACTTGGCATATTTAGCTTTGGTTTGGACAAAAAAAGCTCCACTGGAGGTTATCTGTGCTAGTGTCACGATTTCTGTTTAAATTCTGATGGTTCTCGTTTAGAATCGTGATTACAAAGAGCCAACAGAGACAATTGTTGGCCTACTATTCCCAAAATGAATGAGCATCCTATCAAGTTGTTGTACTTTTCATCAAAATTTAATAATTGTAACCAGGTTTGATATAAACAGCTTAGTCGGCGCTGATTGGCTGATTTGTTGCTAAGTGGGTTCTGAAATAATCGAAGTAAACCCTCACGCCATACTGCCTACTATTTGATACGACAACCGTTGCTATGATATAAAGGGTTTTTTTTGGCTCTGCGCGTGCACCACAGCGCGTTTCAGGAAGTTTGTACGTGAATGTTTGGCAAATATAACCATAGAGACAGCAAGACTGCTAGACTTAGTTTCCAGCAAGATGTCTTTTCTACGGATTCCGTTAACTTAAAAAGAAGTTTCAACATACTGCGTGTGTTTCTCAGATGCGTACAAAATAACTGAAGGAATGTTGTCCTTGTTTTCATTCACCGCAATGTCAGTCTCTAATTTCTTTCCACCGTGTAAAACTTTATCATTTATCAATATTTTCCGGAGTAACCGGTAGCGGAGCACCCATTTTATGTCAGAGAAAAAGTATAATATAACTATTACATCAAAAAAAAAACGCATTTAATTATCAAGGTCAAAATTTAAGCCGTCGAGCCTATTTTTAATTAGCGAACTAAAGTTTCGTTTCGCTTTGACTTTAGTTTTTCTAAATCAATTTTTGCGTTGTTAGTAAATTTTTTGATTTCAGAAGAAGAGCAGAATCGGCACAAGCTGTTGTTATAGGGGAAGTTTGGTTTTTGTTTTGACATATTACAAACATGCATTGATATGGCTGTTTTGACCATTAAATGACAGACTTAGGAAATTGGTGGTCTTTACTGACAGATTTCGTTTGTGCTTCCTGATCAAAATACAAGCCGCCATGCTCATAAGCACGTTTTTTATATTATCAAAGAATATAAAGTGAAACGAGCTTTCTCCTTTTTTGTTCCTTAAAGAGAGCTTTCAAAAATCATTTTACAAACTTGAGCCTCGCGAATGACAAAAAGCAGTTTTCAACAGAAAAGCGAGTTTTTAAAAGTCGTTGGAAGTTATCATCGGAATCCAAGGAAGGCAAAGTCCTTGGGGTTTAGTTACACAAAACAATACATGAACTCGGCAATAATTTAGAAAATGCGAAGACTTTATAAATAATTTTAGACGTTTCTTATTGTTTGCGACAAGTTGTAACGTCAGTTATAACACCACCGCTACTATTTAAGCTAAGTTAGCAATATCATTAGTCATTTAGTGCGTGTAAATAAATCCATAATTGTCAAAAATCACTCAAGTTCAAGCTTCATTTGGCTTAAAAGTTGTCAGTGTATAATTATTAAGCTTTTGTAAAATAGAACACAAAAGATGAACAACTCTTGCTTGTACTAAACTCCATATGAACATTATAATTTCTTCAAATTATAGAAATTAAATGTAGATTTTTGTTACTCACTTACTGACAGGTAAGATTTGATCATAATAAAAAACTTATCTGGAAATATTGTAAATGAACAGGCACAAATACGTGCACAAGCAGTGGTTGAGTGACTTTCTAAGACTTTTGTAAATTTATGGTTAAATTGTTGTCCCATGAGACCAAACAAAATTGAATCTAGGCGTGGTTGAACAAGTGCATAATTGAAAATGGTCTTTCCAAACAAACATTTATGGTGCCACAAGTATTTTCATTTCACTGTAATAACAAATTTCCGAGTTACATTTCTGGTAATAAGTTTAAGGTTTTCCTCGAACTGACTTCCAAAATTCATTTGATTATATACTTTCTGACACGTGCTTTGAGCGTGTTTTTCTCGTTCTTTGCCGGTACTCGCGGTAGATATATTGAGAATAAATAACATAACTTATTCAGCAACTTGTACGTAGAATAAAACAAAGCAAAGACGCTTTTAGTTTACCAACGGCTATTATATGAGAGAGATCTATAAATCTAACAAAACAAAAAACGTTATTTTTAAAAAAATGGTTAACCTTATTGTGTTCACGTATGCTGCCAAATGTAAACAATCTCTGATAAATCAATTAGATTGAATATTAAGATGTTATGAAAACATGATAAAGTGAGAATTGCTTTATGCTTTCGAAGTAACAGGAAGCCTTCATTAGAAATAATTTTTTTACAAGATTTATTCCTGCAGATTAATTAATGCGTTACTGTAGACGGTCAGTTTTTAAAATTTATGATCTGCATTTTCCAAAACTTGCAAGCACTTTTTGAAACTGATCGAGGTCGGGAATCGGGGAAACGTTGGTCTTTGTGTGGTTTTTACGGCATTAAACGTCCTTTTTATAAAAACCAGTACATTTTCACGGGGCTAATTGTTCTTTTTTTTTTCTGGTGATTTCAGCCTTAAATTTTTTTTACTTCTTGCAGCTGGAATTGAAGAAAAACATATTAGAAAAAATCAAGGCATTAATTGCAAAACGACGAGCCTCACATTTGAGAATAAATGTTTTCACATTTTTTCACCATAAGACAGATGTTTGAAATCTCAGCCATTGATTGTTCTTAAATTGTTTTTAAATTTTGGCCGATTTGAGCCTAGTTATTTCTTATAAAGTTGTTCTTATAAAACTGAGGGTGTTTGTTACAAAATGATATTTTTTTTGCCGGTATATTATGCCATGCAACTGTTCGGAGCGTTGTAAGAAATATGGCAGCCGGTTAAAGCGCAATGAATTGGCTGCCGATTAGGAGTTAATTGTAAGCAGAATTCGCAAAAAGTGTTGTTTAATTTTGAAAAGCGATCAAACTGTTCACAGCTACTTAGCGCCCCAGTTACCAGGGTGATCAACTTAGCCAACTCCGAGTGGACATAAAAACCCCGGATTTTCATCGTTTTCAGATAGCATCGTTTTCGCTGTCCACACTAGGAAAACATCGTTTTCAAACAGCATCGTTTTCAAATCGTTCCACTCTGGAGAGCGTTTTCGGATTGATCCGTTTTCGGTCATCGTTTTCGGTGTTTTAGTGTGGACGATAGCCGTATCCGGAATAAAACAGTTGAGTTTTCGTTTGAAAACGGTGTAGTGTGGACAGGGCCCTATCGCTAAAGATTTTGACGCCGAGTGTGGCTCGAGTGCCGAATTTGGAAACAAACTATTTCAGTTGGATGAAAGAACAATGAAGCTCACAACAATGAAACATTATATGCTTTTTTAATATAAGAACAACCGTCATAAGAACAACGAGTCTCAAGTTTGCCAAAATATAAGAACAATCTCAAGCTGAGGTTCCGAAAATCTGTGAAAATGAGTTTTACGTAAAGACTTCACAAAACTCATAAATTAACTTAGCAATACAATATGAAACACAAAAAGTATCTCGGTGTTTCACGTTTATCATACAACGCGAGGCGGCATCGTTTTGCAATGCCTTGAGTTCAGTTGTTTCTATTGTTTTTCTTCAATTTGAGTTGCTAGAAATAAGAACAGAATTAAGAACAATTTGAGGCTGCAATCATCAAAAAATTAGGACAGTGAGCCTCGGACAATTTAATGGCTGTTTTTAAAAAGGGTTTATACAATAGCAATAAAATTATGAATTTAATCATGTGATTGAACTAGAGCTCTTAAAACTTGGTTGCATTGCGGCCCGTTAAGTGCAGAAAAATAAGTTAAGAGTAATTTTCTATATCAAACTTGTTTTCTTGTTGTGTTTAGCAACTGGAAACTTTTCAAATGAACTTCAAATGTTTAACTTTGACAATTATTTGTGACTGTGTGTCTTTTTTTAACTTTGTATTGTATTAAAATTATTGTAAAGCTTCTAACTCTAAGCATTTTGCCATAACTTTTTGAAACTCCAAATGTCAGCTACAAAGTTATGGGAAAATATTCCTATTTTGTGTAGTGATGAAGGAATGTAAGATATTTTACACGAAGATACGGAAAACAATTGTAGTAATCATAGCATATGTTAATTATCTTTGACCCAAGACAGTTTCGATATTGAACTTTAGAGGAATGTGACAGTAGAGTGTCATCAATGATTGAAAATAATAGCTATACTGTCTCACGCTGCGATTCGGCCAAAGCATAGTTATTGAAGGTCTTTTATATCCTGCGGCTTTTGCGTTATTGGGCATGAATGAACTGAGCTTACTATCTCCGGCATTCTGAGAAATACTGGCGTGGCAAATATAGATCGAAACATTCCTTTTTCCTTGTGAATGAAAAGAAAATGACGTCACGTTCAACACAGCAATATTGTGCATGCGTGAGATCAATAAATATTTTCTTCAAACCTTTTTAAACAACATTCGCAGTTACGGTGAGCTTCAAATCATTGATGATCTCTACAAACTGTTTGTTTCAATTATTAAAAGATTTTGTATGAAGTAAAAAGAAATTGTAGGCCACGCCTAAAGTTACTTCAATCTTCTATGTTCCCGGTTCCACAAGTAACAATAGGTCTTTGTGGTGATGGTTACTGAATGGATTGTGGTGCGAACTCGTTCTTTACATATATCCTGTTGGTTCGGGCGAGCATACCAAATTCCAATCTTGTTTCCTGTGCCTCGTTCCTTGTGGTCAGTGCCATGAATTTGCCGTCGGATTTTTAAATCACAAATTCAAAACATATGCACAAGACAAATGTTAAACTGTTTTAAATAATTCTACAATATTCCGAGAAAACTCAGTTTTATAACTATAAGATGATAACACGTTTCTGCTATTTTCCCACGGAGGCAAAACTAAAAATATATATGAGCAAAATACTTCAAACCGTTAGGAAATATTTTATTCAAAGATAAAGAAAGTATAACAATTCTTAAAATTTGAACTTATTTATAAATGCGACGCACTTCACGTAAACAAGTTCGATCTTGCGACAAATCGATTTCAAAACCATTTGGCAATCAGTAATAAATCAAAACTAATACAATAATCTTTATTCAAATTTTAGCGATGTCCAGTCTATGATAATTTTTTATGTCTGCCCCGAAAACACTGTAAGTTAGGAAAGTCAATAAGAACGGCTTGTTCGCTTATTTAATTTCAAAAAATGACTTTAGTTTTTCAACGAAAGATAAAATCCTTTTTCATAAATATAAATATTGAACATAGAATACAACAATAATTTATAGTTTCACCTTGGCTTAAAATTGCGAGATTAACTCCCAAGGGAAATGTACCTTGGATACTTTCAAAAACAGTTGTCATTTTAAACACTCGTGGCTGTTTCTTTTCCTCCTTACACTCAGGCTTGTCCATTGAACTTTTTGATTGATCTTTATAGAAAATTGCAAGTCTTATCCCGCTTAAATTCCTACACAATTTTCACTGACAACGATTTCATCGTTGTATCGCACGCCATCACCAATGTTACTATTACCAAAGAAGTCAAACTTACGGTATCTCAGTATTCCTTCCAAATGAACTATAGTGTTTTCTATTTTAAACTTATTATTTTCATTTTTAAATTATATAAAAGAAAGCTATAAAGCTTGTTTTTTATGGAAATTTTTACCTGCACGCATGCGCCATGAAGCCGTAACCCAGAATTTGGGTTCCGGTTCAAATTATTCCAGAGCTCTCGACTCGTGGCGCTGACCACAAGGGTGGTGGCTCTAGAAACAAGATTGACCAAATTCGCGGTGAATAAGGTCTGCGCATCTGTAGTTAAACTTCGATGATTTTCGAAATTACGCTGGCAAACCGTTTCAGTAAATTAAAAAACATTATTTTGAAAAAAATGTTAAAGAAGTCTTTGAGAATAGACATTTCAATTGTCAATTTTGTTTCTTGTTTCAAACTTGAAGGAATCCGTCTTTTAATTGGCGTTGTGAGATATTCCGAAAACATGAAGTATAAACTAATAATAATAATAATAATAATAATATTAGTAATAATTCTATATTTAACGTTAATTGCGAAGGAAGTGGTTAATGGTTGCCCATTCTTCCTATAGCCAGAGGCTAAACTTTGATGAATAATGAATTTCAATTTGTATCGACACCGAGTGAACAGAATGAATCAAGTTTTCAAGTCACCGCTTTTCTCCTACCGCTATTGCAACTTGGTAACCGCTATTACAACTTGGTAACTGTCCAAACAGTTTTTTTTATTTAAACGATGGTTATTGTAAAGCGGCCCAGCGCCGCCATAAAATTAAGAAGCGTAAAATGAGGTTGTTATCAAACAAAATTTAAGTTGAGTTTTCTTAAATACGAACCGATCTTATTAAGATGGAAAAAACTTTCCGATTCAGATAAAATATACTTCTTGATTAAATTGAAGATAAAAAAATTTTAAATTCAGTTAATGAATTGTACAGTTTGAAATGATAACTTTTAATCATTTGTTCGTGATTTCTTGTTCCTTTCGCACATTGATCATCAAAGATAATTTTTTAAAAAACAAGTCCTGAATGTTTTATGTTCAGAAAACGCAATTGTCACAAGTTTTCCTTTGAAAAGTAAATATGTTTTAGAAAATCTTTAATACATTTAATAATTCAATCATGTTTCTTTAAAAATTTGATTAATTCTGACAATTTTCTTGTAAGGTATAGTATTATTTATACTTTTCTAAAGGTTTTACCGCTCCGGATGTTTCATAAGTCTATATTTATTCATTATTTGCGAATCTAAGTTTAAGAAAGATATAAAAGTTTTGATAAAAATGTTGTCATCATTTTGAAGTGTAATTATTCATCAAATTATGCCTTCCTCTGATGTATCTTTTTAGAAAAATATTTTCTTATGCTTGTCAGTGCCTAGGACTGTTTAGATTTATACGCTGCAACTCCGCACAACGGTCCACTCTTTTTGACAAGAACCTGAATATTCCATTAAATTTTGCTAAGGCTAATTGTTCTTAATTTTTTAGCTGTTTTAACTTCAATTTGTCCTTAATTTCTTTTTACTTCAATTTGTCCTTACTTCAATTTGTTCTTACTTCTGCAGACTTGCCAACTCTCACGGTTTTGCCGTGAGACTCACGATTTTGACCACAATCTCACGGTCTCACGATTTCTCACTAAAATCTCACGATAAATTGAAAATGAGTCACGAGATGGAAGATTTGTTGTTCTAAAACTGAAAGGATAAAAATCTGGCGTCTTTTTTCATCATAACACAAAATGACAAATGCAATAAGTATTCCTTACTCTCGTCACGATAAATTGAAAACGAGTCACGAGATGGAAGATTTGTTGTTCTAAAACTGAAAGGATAAAAATCTGGCGTCCTTTTTCATCATAACACAAATGCAGTAAGTATTCCTTAAATATCTCGTAAGATAACTGCCTTATAGCCCTTATAAGACGCACAATTACAACAACATTCAGTAATAGAAATAGAAATTATTATTACGTGCATAAATTATATAATTTGCGCGCACGTGGTTGCTATATTTTCAAAAAAATTTGATATTGTGCCATTGTGCAAACTGCAAAGTGTTGTTTTGTTATTTTCTCGCTATTTCTCTACAATTCTCAGTATATTTGAAAATGATTTTTGAAAATCTCACCGTTTTTGCATGAGATTGAGACAGGTTGGCAAGTCTGGAGATATAATTAGCACCGAAGGCACGAGCTTTTTGAAGGAAGGGGGGTTCGGGGGCATGATCCCCTCCCCCCGGGAAAATTTTGCAAATTTAGGTTTCTATTGAGTGCCATTTCCTGCATTTTGAAATCATTCTGGCCTGAGTTATTCTATAAAGTGTACTCTCAGGGAGATTTCGCGAATGAAGTAAGTGTAATATGAGTGTTTCACTACACAGTGACAGATCGCTAGCAACCCTAGTCAAATTTTCCAAAGTGCATTTGCGTATTTGCAGAGGAAATACCTGTAAGGTTGAGTAGGTAGCTCAAACGAAGCCGATATATCAATCCAGACTACCTAAAAATTATCGTATTCTATTGTTATATACTATTTTAACGAAAGTTTGCGCATCGAATTGTGGTGCTTCAGGACTACATCAGTAGTGCAGTTTACTCGCCGGTGCCAGTGTTCTATCGGATTTTCAGAAATTCCTCGAAACTCGCAAAATAACTTCAAAGGAAGAACGCCAGTCCTATAAACACGCTCCAAGAGCAAAAGCCCAGATGCCTATAATTATAAACCAAAGATCTGTAAGTCAATATGCAAAAGTGACAAGAGGTTCTTTGTTTCAAGACAACCTAGCTAGCGCAGCCTACAAGGCAGCCGAACCAAGCTCTTTCAACTGTCGATATTCCAGAAGAACAGTGTCTGGAGCGCACGCTAACCTAGCGAGGCCCAGCTTGCAGCTACTAGGTTGGAAATAAGCACTGTTTTTAGAATAACGAAACAGCTTTAAAACAAAAAGATTTGCATGAAAATAGCATTACAAAAGGGTGCCGCTGTAACGTTTTCAAGGCCCGCGAAGGACTAATGTTCGAAACGTCAGTCGGGATATAACTTTTATAAGTATTCTTTCTTTTATACGGTGTATAATTTACATATTTACTACTAAATTGTTTCTTTAGAAACACTGACGTAACTAAGACTAGTTCACCGCTAGTTAATTTTCGCTATGGGAACGAGGTTGCTATGACACTTCCAGAAACCATAGCCCAGACCACGCGTTCTTTCCTGTTTCAGTGTCACACGACTCTCATCTGTGGACGGGACATTGAGCTATTGCAGTTTAGTTAACATGAAGAAAATTTGGAAAGCCACAAAATTCTATTTTTTTACCTGATAATACGGAATACAAAAGTAGGAGCTGTAAAAAGAAAACAAAATTTCAATATGATTTACAAAAAATATTTATATTCCCACCATTACATAGCTTATTTTGTTCTGGAGTTAATATTTTAATGAGAGTATTACACATAGGCGACCTCCCCCCGCAAGCTAAAATTTGAGTATCTAACAATAAAATACGAGTATCTTTAGGCAAATTGGGTCGATATATCGGCTTCGTGAACCGTAAAAATTAAGCTACCATGGAAATAGAAATGCATGGTTATGCACTGCCATAATCATTAAAGGGACACACTCTACCTGTTAAAAGGTCTGCAAATGACTTGTGCAAAGGGCACTGGAAAAGTTGACTACGGTTGCCAGCTTCCCACCTACCCACACACACGTTTCAAGACGTTCCGCCGCTACCGCTACACGTTGGCTTGAACATATTTTAAGAAATTACTAACTAGCAATAAACAAGTGTATACTAAGTTTCCATTTCCATACTAAGTTTCCGTTTCCATTTCCGAAACACTCGTATCTATGTAAAAAAGGAGAATTACACGTTGCATTGAACATATGAAGTTTATTTTCAAGTGGAAAAAAGATTTCACGAGTGAACACAATTTTTCCACTAGAACTCTGTAGAAGATAAACTCACACTTGTTTACCG
>JAOTRI020099190.1:0-14414 GCA_028564885.2 Zoanthus sanctaehelenae
GCTCGTTCGCGCTATGACACGAAAACTCGTGAATAAAAACGATATCAAACTCTTGCCATGTAATAATCTCTATTTATGCAATAGCATAATTAAGATAATGATAAAGTAAATACAATATTTAAATAAGAAAATTAATACAATAAAGTAAAGTTTATACAATATATTAATAGATTTAAGAGTGTTATAATTGCCTTTAAAATTTAAAATTTATGCTTTTTACATAAACTATATCTATTGTAACGGTTTTTTTTAAAGCTTTTTGCTATTAATTGTTTTTGGTTTTGTTAATTATATTTTCATGCAGAGTTTTTATTACTCAATTCACAGGAAACATTGGCAACGTCACGTACTTGTATAACTTTGGAGATGGTTCGTATAAGCTAACCAACTGCAACAATATGAGTCACGTTTATACGCGGCTAGGACCGGTTATTATTGAAGTATCAGCCCGTAATAATATTTCAGGACCGGTTGTTGCGAGAAAACAGTTCTACTTAAAGAGTGCGCTTGGACTAGTTGGCATAACGTGTCCAAAAGATACGATCTCTAGTGAAGAAGAGAATGATTACTTTGTGAATGTAAGCCAGGGAACACTCATGAATGTTACATGGCATTGGCCTAATAACTCTCGAACGAAATTTGCACTGCCAGGTAACATATCGTTTATATATCATTTTTATATGATATTGTAAAGCAAGCACAGTAATTTAGAATGCAATACAATGCAATGCAATACATGCAATACAATACAGAGTAAAACACCATTTGATAAACTCAAAACTCTAACAAGCAGGTTACATCAGTAAGACAAACTAATGAAAAAAATACGCTCACAGCTTTTTAAACATGATTGAGAATATCACAATATACAATACGAAATGCAATGCAAATGAACAGAAAACGAATAACTTAATACAAAACAATACAGAGATCTTAAATAGAATCGAAGCGACCAACCCAATCTAAAACATTACGAACAAGCACGAT
Source organism: Zoanthus sanctaehelenae (assembly GCA_028564885.2). NCBI lineage: Eukaryota > Metazoa > Cnidaria > Anthozoa > Zoantharia > Zoanthidae > Zoanthus > Zoanthus sanctaehelenae. The sequence continues at coordinate 988 of JAOTRI020099190.1, forward strand.
TCAATTAGATCAATATTCAAAAGAAAGATAGAAAAGAAGCCCTCTGATTATGTCAAAAATCCAGTGTGTACTTCGCAATAGTAATCTTGAGAAGAAATCCATCTTACGCCTTTTCTGTGGGCTTGTTTTCAAGATTTTACGGTACATCTCACATTAACAATTAAATATTATGCGCACGCAATGGCTCTGCAAGATGAAATAATTGAACCTGTTAGAGGACACACAGTTAAACATAATTTTTTTTAGATAGGAAGCCGTTTTTGTTTGTTGGTACTAGAAAAATAACAAAAAATTGTAAATAGTATTTAATTTAAAAGCATACAATTGGTGGATGGGTGCCGGATAGAACCTAAATCCTTTACGAGGCTAGTGTCCCATGGAGTCGGTTCCGGTTCCGGTTGTGTTAAGCGGATGAGAGGCATTGACTCCCTAGGGAAGGGACACTGATCCAATGTAGATTAGCGCCCAGCAGACCCTGGTACTCATTTACCTACCCCGGGAGGATAGAAAGCTGAGTTAATTTAGACGGAAACGAATACCTTACAGATATTCGAATCTTGGCAAACTGCCGGGATTTAACTGGGGATCTTGTGGTTAGAAAATATAGATCTTCAGTATCAATACGCCATCCACGTCTCCTCGGATAGAAATTATATTAACTATGCTAAAAATGTTATTTTCGCAACTAGGTTGACACATGATAAAATACTCTATATGAATATAAAGTTACTGTTTCTCCAGTTGAAAATTTTTTTTTTAAAAAGTTAAAAAGTTGAAAATGTCCCGACGTTTCAGATAAATCACATATCCTTCTTCAGGGGAAGTGATGCGAGTGACTTTAGCAAGGCTATTAAGCATAAAAAATTTAGTTGAAATTTGCATCTTGCTTTTTGTGTCCGAAGCCTGGCAAATTAATAAAACAAACAATGCCATTAACCGTGACGATAGATTAAAATTACCCAGGGAATATTTAAGTATTGTTCTTAAAGACAAAAAGCAAGATTTATCCGAAACGTCGGGACATTTTCAACTTTTTAACTTTTTTTTTAAAAAAAATTTTTCAACTAGAGAAACAGTAACTGTATATTCATATAGAGTATTCTATCTTATATTAACTAGTTATGAAAAGGATGCTACTCTTTTTCTTACTTAGACACCACCATGAACAGTCTTGGATCCAAAGTTTTGTTTGGAAACACTTCTTCATCCCCAGCTTTTAATGGGACGTATGTTTTACCAGCGGCCAGTGTGACATGCGACGGTCATTTAGTAGCCTGGGAGATGTATGCTAGCAAAGTCGGGATAATTCGATTACAGGTTGGCAAAGAAATAAAAAATAAGGAGGAAATAATTTGCTTACAAATTTGCTTGTGTGTTATACTTGATACACTCCTTTTCCTTTTGTGTGTGTGTACTGTAAACATATTTAAAAGAGGAGTTCTAGCTGTCGGTTTTGTATAGTCCCGTAAAGTTTTTCCGGGTAACCAGCATTCTGCCACAAATTTATTGCTGGGATACCTGTGGTAAGCCCAATCATAAATACAATCGGTTCGTTTTTCCGTTTTTGCCGTCCAGATAAAATGCGTATCCGACAGTTCCTTGCTGTGCCAGCTGAACACACAAGGTTATTTAGGTAGCCCAATAAACGCTTCCAAAGGATCAGGAAAGATCATAATTAATTAAGGTGAAGCAAACAGTTATTTTTGATAGTTTTCATTTCGCTTACAGAAATAAGAACAACTTAAGACCAAATTGAAGTTGAAACAGCCAAAATTTAAGAACAAAGAGCTTCAGCCAAATAAACTGTTTATAAGAAAAGCGCGTGTATGCTCCTTTTTATCGCGATCAAATTCCCACTTTTCACACAATGTCCATTGTATAATTTTTGCCCCTTGGTCATGTTATTGTCATTACATTTTATATATTCATTTTGAGCTAGTCTAAACAATCGTTTAAAGTATAAAGTCAGTTAGGGTGTATGTATTTAATACATCTCTTGGAATGGTATGATATGAAGCAATAACTTTAAATCTTTCGGTATAAAATGACTTGAATACTCTCCCCGTTTAGATGGTCAACAAGTGTGTTTTCATAGCGCTATGAAGTTGAAACATAGTTGTCTCGAAAATAATTTGCAGTTTCGGGACAGAAATAAAATGTAACATACTCACACCCTGATGCAAATATCGACGTAGGTTTTTAGTTAATTGCCCTCGAATTATTGTGTTCTCCTCTGGCTATTTATTATATGAAGGCAGGTTTACAACCTTTATTTCTTCATGAAGTTCACCGTACAACCTTCCAAAGTTTAGTTTCCATATTATAACTTTGTTCTGCTATAGATAAAATAGAAGAGATTGGAACTTAAAACTAAGTTTTGTTTTTCGTTTATAACTTTGTGTTGTGAAAGGTTCTTCGTCCCTTATGTTCTACTGGCGAACAATACTGTGCACTAAATGTGTCTTGCATACCAGAAACAAGCGCTTGCTTTAAAGGAAAGCTGTTCTCGTGCCTCACTAATATGTGTGTAACTGGCAACCAATCGGCACTGTCAGGCGTCACTACGCCGCAATCTGATTACCAGATTATAGCAGGTATGATTCTCAGTAGTAACATTCATTGATGATGTTGGTGCCATACGTAAAACATTTTTTAGTCTGTAGGTTCAAGTCTGAAGCCTAGTGGAGCTTCAACCACCAAGATACAAAAACTTGCATGCCGCCTGATGGATAAAAGAAATCTCATAATTATCACCACATTTCACTGTAAATAGACTGAGATATTATCATGTAGGTTATTTTTGATTTTAGGTAATCTTTAAAATAACCTTTTTTTTTTCAACCCAGGTTGCAGATATCACAATGTAGGTTTTCATTGTTAGCTATACGAGTTTTATAAATGGAAACCGCCTTTCTTTTAATTAAAACTCAAAAATTACAGAAAGCTGAATTTTTTTTTCATAATTTAAACATCAACATTAATTAAACATATTTTTAAAAATCACTTTTAATAAAAATTGGAAACATTTTAGCGATTTGTGATTACACAGTAAAGATTGGCGCTGTCCTGGGAACCCGAATCTTTGGCGATTAGCTAAAAAGTACAGAGTATGATTTAAAATAATAAAATAAAGTTATTAAAATAATAAAGGAATTTGAGGCAGCCTAAAGGCAATAAGAATGCTAATGAGCTGAAAGTACAGAGTATTTCCTTGGTAACGGAGTTATTATCGGCGTTTTTAGTTGTTGCGGTATGCATCTTTCAGATGCGCATGCGTTGTTTTCCTTTATCTATGACGCGTGCGTTAATGAAATCAATTAAATGATTGTTAGCCTATGCTACAGTAGCGGAAAGCTCCCATCTTCACATTTTTACCAGAGAACGTCTTTAAAGTTTTAACTATGTGTAACCCTGGCTACTCGTCAATTTTTAAATTTCTATATACATACGTAGAAGCGTTTCTATTTTGGCCGCGCAAAAATTGGGGCAAGAGCAAAAAAGTGAGAGTTAGGGATGGGGGAGGGGAATACACCTTCCTTCCTCTTCCCTACACTCTCCTTTCGCTTTTTTGCAACGGAAGCTTTGGCTACGAAGGCTATTATTTACACTTCTCAAAGCAATATGTTGGCTTAATTATTCTTAAGGCGGGTCTTAACCTAATAGGACTTTTTCTTCAAATACAAACTTTTCAATGAATTTATACCATGTTTCAACATATGGCTACTAAACATGACCATCAACTGCATGTTTGAGTCTCTTGTTACCATGGTATCAGAGCCAGCTTCAATAAACTGCTGTAAAGCACCCTCTCCTGGAGAAAAAAATGAGCACAAATAACTAAATTGAATGACTTGAAAATATTTTTTGCAGATGGCCAGTATGAAGGTCTTTGTTTTGTGCTTAGAACATTTATTTATTTTTAATACTTGCTAAGAGAAAAATATTTAAGCCTTCAATTTAGAAAAAAACAAGACTTTTTTCTTCAATTTCACCCTGCCAAACTAAAATAAAGCAGCAGAGTTACCTCATTTTGGGTTTATTCCAAAGAAGGTTTGCCCTACATAATATTCAGGCACAATATAATTGGCAAATTTAAAGTCACAGAGTAGAAGAGTGTTTTGCAATGAAGCATTTTTACCTAGATATTAAAGTTCAAAATTATATGGGGTAAATAAAAAAATGTTTGAGTTCACTTTCAATACTTTTTCAACAAACAACAGTTGAGAAGGCTTCGTGACACATCAGCCAGTGCTCGAACTTAGCAAACTGGCTGATTTTGCTATAATCACAGTGCCAATAAACAGTTCTTCGATACTGGCAAGGTTTAAGCCTTCTCAGCCCTTAATGATGAGCTCAGGCACCCGAGATTTGCCCAAAAATGCCAAAAGATGGCATTGTTTTGGCGGTTTTCGCCTTGAAACCGCTTGTCAGAAAATGATTTGAAAAACGATGCGGGCTGTCACGTGACTAACGTTTACATTTCATCACATGCACAGGCCATACCCAGTCCCCCAGGTCTTAATTAGGAAAAAATAGAGTTTTTAAAGGGTCTCCCCTTCCCCCCAAAAAAACCCTCTATTTCATATATTTTTTTTAGGTTTAGTCCCGCCTTAATCCAGTCAGTAGTTCCAGTCGGGATTAATTGATTGTTTATTTTCAGATTCATTACCTTTTGTACCTGCATTCATTGGATCATATAGCTATTGCTTGAATATACATTACGCTATAATTTATAAAAGTAAAAAAATGATAGCTTAAAGGGGATATTACACGGCGTAATGGCTCCTAAAACTTGAATTTTGTTACTAAAATCATTGCGAAAAGTAGAACAGGATTTTACTTTCGGCAATAATTTCTGGTCTCGCAACGATTTTAGCCATTGGATAGGGTGTTACACGGCTGCAATGGCTCGTACAGCTTGTTTTGCATTGGTGTTACGAGACAAGTTGCACGAAATATTGCTTCGTGTAACAGCTTAAAGTTAAACGTTCTAGTTCATTGTCTGAAAAGAAGCTAAGTGTCTGAAACAAACAGTCTAAGTATAAAGTGGCGGTGCCTTTAATTCACGAGTCATTTCCGGGTTCTGGTCCAGATATGGCTGCTTTAAGGAAATAGCAAATGGTTTAAAACACAAATGATATGAATCATAACTCTTATTACAAAGAGGCGGCGTCAGCTACAAATTCCGGGTTCACGGCCTCAATTTTGCCGACTTGTGGAAGAAGCAAGTTTAATGAACTTAACGTTCAGGGCTCTCTAAATCTGACGTTTAAACAAGCCTTTATCGTTTAGATATTGCAGTTTCTTTTGAATTGGAAACCTCTAATTTTAGAAGGTGGAATTTGGTAAAATAAATTGAGGCCTGTAGCTACACAACAACAACAACAAATTTTGTATTTACCATTTGTTACCAAAACGATTTTGATCAAGTTAGCAAAAAATAAAACAGAGCGGCTGGTAACCTTAAACAGATTCAGAAGCTAATATAGCGGGGTGTCTTTTAAATGGAAATTTTATATTATTTGATTCAGAGAAAACTTGGACGAAGTTTAGTAATAATATTTAACCATACAAAACTGATTTTTCATATACATACTCATAGACGGTAAGAAGGAAAACAAATTTTTTAAAGTAAATATAGATATAGATGAAAATAATTATGATAATCTGTGAATATTGTCCTAGTGCATGTAGCATGTTTTTAAAGGTAAAAATTTTGATTAAAATTCTATTGAGGCCTAAAATTATTGTTCTTGAAAACATAAGTTTGCAAATTCGCTGCACTCTTACCTTTTAATTATTTTGCCTAGCCATAATTTGTTCCCTTCTATTTATTTTATTCATTATATCTTATAACTCGAATATTCTTTCATCGGTTCTTATTGTGCCGTGGAGCGCGCGGCGAAAGCTAGACTGAACAGTATAAAAAACAATTTCTATTTTATAACTCTAGTTTTAGGTCTCAATAGAATTTTAATCAAAATTTTTAACAAAATGTATAATAATGAAATAGATTAAAAAAGAAGAAGAACAAAGCAGAGCTAAATAAAGACACGACAAATTCTGGTAAGCAGACAAATAAGTTTTTTCATAATAATAATAACAGTAATAATAATAGTAATAATATTTTTCTATTTTATAACACTAGTTTTAGGTCGGAAAATAACGCGAACAAGGTAGACATAGCAGTAATGGACAAAAAGAAGAAGACATGGCTACTCATCGAAGAAACCGTTTGCAGTATAGGCCTGAGATCGGACAGATGGAAGATCAAGCAAGAAAAATACAGTTAAATAGAGTTAAGGGCGGGTAATCGACATCAATACTCTGATTATAAAGTCAACCAAGTAAATGTCTTCTTTGATCAGTTAATGGCAGAATATCATCAAAGCCTGAAGTACGATTTCAATAAACATTTAACAGAAATGAACGACAAAGAGACGCATAATCTAATAATGAAAAGCCAGAAATGGATCATATCACAAAATGTTGAAATAATTAAGAACTTTTATACCTATAACTATAAGAGATAGAAAGATCTGAAAAGAACGTTGTAAGGAATATAGTCTAACGGAACATTCGTATTATCAAATTATACAGTATAGCATAGGCCTAGTCCCGTTATGCTATTGATTATGTAAAACAAAGGAATTAACAAGTGTCACTAATAATAATAATAATGATAATAATATTGCATGCCGTCACCATGGACATTGGCGACAAATGAGCCAATCGTGTCTGTCCTGTGATTCACGACACGCCTCATTACGCGACATCCGCACTTAAGAAACTAAATTTTTCCGAGGCTTATTGCTCTTAATATTTTGATGATTTCAGCCAAAAAATGATCTCAATTCTGTTCTCATTTCTACCAGCTTAAATTGAAGAAGGAACAATAGAAACAACAAGGGTATTGCAAGACGTTGCGCCTCGCATCAGTTTGAAAATAAATCATTGAAACACCGTGAGATTTCATGTTATTTACATTGTGTTGCTAAGTTTAAGTGAATTCTAATGGTAAAAGTTTTCACTATACTGCTGTCTATTCGGAGCTTCAGCAAGACATTGTTCTTAAATTGTTTCTAATTTTCGGCCAATTTGAGCCTTGTTGTTCTAATAAAGTTGTTCTTATAAAAAAATCAGCGTGTAATACAACATGGTCATATATTTTCGGAGTTGTATTAATGAGAAGTTGAGCATATAGTTTGATTCCCGTTTGAAGCATCGAAAACTCAAAGTCTTCAAGGATTCATTGGTTTCATTCTAGATTTTTGGGAGAAATAATTTAATACCAGAATTTTCAGAATTTGTTCAGAACAGTTTTGGAAGAGAAAAAACATATCTATGTAGAAGCTAAACGGTCCGAAAATTGTTTATAATTTATGAGGTTGAATTGAAAATCGTTTGACTACGAGAACGGAAATTATAAATCAAGGATCTGCTAGGGATTTTTGGATATATATACGGTATCAACTCCCTGACTTATGAACTAACTTCGGCTACACATGTACGCAGTTTTCATAAGAACAATAAAGCTCAGAATGGCCGGAAATTAAGAACAATATTATTATAAGAACAAGTTCAGGCTGATGTTGAAAAACTTGAAAATGCATGTCAGTTCTAGATGAAACTTTTCTGTCTTGTAACTTAAGTTTGCAGTCACCTTGTCTTTTTGTTGCAATATTTTTCGTCATTTCAAACCAAGCACCGAAATAACAACAGCGTAACAACAAATTGAGGATATTAAGAACATTGTGAACCTGGGCAAATCTTACTGGTTCTTGTGAAAAAGGCATATAAAATTTGCTATCTCATATGACTGACTGATTTTCTTCTCGTGCCTGGATATATCTTTATTCCACCACCCTCCGACCAAACCTGATAACTAGATAAATATTCTCCATAAAAGCTTGTATGACGACAAAAATTGAATATACAAGTAGTTTATTCCCAACCTATTTATTATTAAGCTTGTTTTTCACTTGACATATTTAGAAGAAATGGTATTGGTGTTCACCATTGAGCCTTCTTCGTGTTTTACTCAGGAGAGAGATATCATGTATTCTTTACACTCTTTTTTTATAAGAACGAGGGCCTGAAAATCGCCTTAACTTTAAGAAAATGTTAAGAACATGCTGAGGCTGACAAAAGTAGAAGATTATTTATTTATAATGAAATAATACCTACAGTGTTATTGAAAAATTTGCTTCTTAACTAATCTCTGCAGATAAAAATTTTACATCACAGGTTTTTCATTTACCAAATTGCAGTTCACCAACATCACCTACACCACGTTTTCTTTCGTAACAGCTGCTGTATTTTAAAATTCGATACAGTACAAAGTACATGTACAAATAAATGTATACAGAAAAGTACCACATACAGTACATGTATTGTTTATATTGTCTAAAATCAGTAAGGATATATTAAGAATACGTTTAAAAACATTTGAGGCTAATATACAGAAAAGTTCTAAGAACGTTCAGCCTCTGTTGAAAAATTCGACATTCTTATAGAAAAGAGTATATGCTTGCAGGTAGAATATTTTGATTCAAAACAAGCGTGGGTAATTTATAGTCACGTTACAAACAAAAGTTTTTAGTCGAGAAACATTAAATTATATTCCTAATAGTTATAGACAACTGTTATTGTAAACGAATCGAGGTTTGATGCACACGTTTGTTCTCCCCAAAAAATCTATCGTTCAATATTTTTTGAATAGAACATTCTCTAAACCCACAGAAACAGGAAGTATTAGCTATAAATGGAAACTACTTTGAAAGAATTGCGCCAACGCCACTAAATTTTTTTCGTGAGAGAAACACTTGAAATTGCTCATATAGTTTCGTATGATGTGTGTTTTTTTTTGCCGCTACTATTCGCGTAATTGGCATCGAAACTCTTAAAAAAGGAAAAAGAAAAACACAACTACAAGAAACACGTAAAATCAGCAGCAGTTGGGAGTGAAGAAGTTCCCACTCGAAATAGTACATATATGGTTGGTCTCTTGGCAAGCCATCTGTTTGACAAATATATATTCACCTGAAGAAGACTTGCAGTAAACATTTGAATTGCTGCGAGCTATATGTAATTGCTTGTCGTGAAGCAAAGGAAAGAACTTTAATATTATCCAACTGCTTCTATGAATAACAATCTATTACATAAGAAATATGCGTTAGTTTAGAATTTCACATCAGCTTGATCGTTTATTAGCGCTTGCGTCAATGTTGAGTAATAAAATAATTGTTGATTCAATGGAGCACAAAGACAATGCGTTTTAAAAAGAAAAGAATCGGTTTTCAAAGCTTAGGCAACCACTCCTTGTTGGACCTCTAGATATTGATCAACTTTTTAAGTAAAAGAAAAGGCCTTTTTCATATCCTCTCAGTGTTTCTATATGCCTCTCAAAGACATTGTCATAAAGCTATTTATCTAAAAGACTTTGTTTCAATCGAAATAAAGTCGACTTAATCTAATGATTTTTATAGCAACGTAGAAAACTCTCGTTCACTTTTAAGGTTCTCTCACCAAGAAGTAAAAGAGAAGACATTTTTTTTTAACGGACTAGTTTTTTTAAAAAAAAACTTCAATTCAATATGCAGTTAAATTTATATCTTATTGTGATTTTAATGATTGGGAAACAGTTGGTGTTGATGGTATGCCGTCTATTTTGTTGTCGTCACACATCTCTGAATAACTCTATAATCATTCCAAAATAACTAGATTTTATAAATGTTTTCACTTATCTTGATATAATTATACCTTCCAGTTTTAACCAGCAGAGCTCTATCTTAAAATATTATCTTTGAAAATTAAAAATGTTGTCCTGCTTCTCGACGAAAACAGTTCGTCGAGAATAAATAATATAAGGAAAATATCAAACACAAAATCTGGCTCACCAATCGCATCCTGCTCAAATGTAAAACTGAGATAAATATATTTAAATAAAGACAAAATATTTTCATCAATTGGTTTTAAGTCTGATCTGGGTATGAATTAATTACTGAAATCAAAAATTGTGTTTTGTTCAATTTTTTTAGGTCTTCATTGCTGCTTTTTGCTCCCGAATAGAACAAATTTATATTTGTAAAGTAGGCCAATATTGTTTCCTATTCAAATGCCTATAATTTTTTCAATATCATTCAATATTTCCCTTGCCGTCAGTATTTCGTCTTTCATAACACCCACTCTAATATGTGAAGACTGAAGTCGTTCAGCACTCTAAGTTGTTTTGATGTACTTAGAGAAGAGGGCAGCTTTAAATGAATGAATGAATACAACATGCACACGTATTCTATAGTATTGATGTTGAGACGAAAACTGTTTTTATATATTTCTATATATGCACGCTTTGTTTTAAGAAAAACTTTGAAATGGCCGAAAATTAAAAACAATTTCAGAACATACTCAGGTTGAGGCTGAAATAAAATGACAATGTCTCTAATTGAAACTTTTCTGAATTTTAAGTAGTTTTTCTTTGTATTATGTACACCGTTTGTCATTTAGTATATGTATTAATGTCCCAAATGATACACGTATTCCTGTAATACTAGAAGTTCCTCATGATCAGACAATCATGCAGCTTTATTTTCAATGCCTCGTCCTTTTGTTTTGATATTTTTTCTTTATTTAAAACCGCTCACAGAAATTGAACAAATTAAGACTGCATGATTTCAACAGCCCAAAAAAATAGGAACAGCCGAGTGAGTCACGGGAATATTCTCATCTTTTTATAAAAAAAGCGTGAGTTTCTTCTACTGCAATATATATTATGGATCTGATAAAATGGTCATGTACATATGCATTTAAACATAACTCAGTAAAAAGGTTTACAAGTTAGACTAATGTTATATTGCCCCAATCTTTCTTAACGTATAATTTAAGTCCATGTTTAGAGTCCTTAGAATTGTTTAAAAGTCGCTAAGCTTAATGAACTCTATATTAAATGAGCCATTTTTGGTTATAAGTATATTGCCTATTATTTGTAACTGAATGATCGTTTTCTATTTCAAATTAGTCAAAACCTTAGTTCAGTCTTGTATTAATCCAATACAACAATATATAAGATAAATTCGAAATATTGAAATTGTCTTAGTAAAAGTTCAAAGTTTAAACAAACGCCGGTTTTCGACTATTTATGCCAACTTCATGATCAGATGTAAGATTGGCAGTTTGAAGATTAGCAAGCACTATTAATTGTAATATCGTTTAACTTCTAGACAACTGGTTTTAATATTTTAATTTGTTAGTGTTAGAATTATTCCCCTTAGGCTCACTAACAAGTAACATTAAATGAAAAAAATACGAATCATTTGACCTGCATAATATTTTATGTAGCTTATTAATGTATTATAATGTGTTTCAAGATAATATATATCAGTATAGTAATAAAACAGCCTCAAACTTAATCCTTCTTTTAATCGCGCGACTGCCTTTCTGAAGAAACTAGGAAGTGTAAACAATTTTAATCAAAGTAAACTTTTACTGAATATTTTTGTTACCTTGTGGTGGCTCAAAAGTGTCTTTCTTTAACAACGATGCGTCCAGCTTGCTTTGTAGAAAATAACACAGTATAAACGCGACTTTTAGTATCTTTGTGTATGCCACCTTCATTTTGCACAGCTAGGTCAACTCTCGCTTACAACTTCCTCTCCTTTAGACTCATTAACCCCGATCTGGGTTGATTTCCTACTGAGCAGAAAAAAAAGTTTCTCAACTATTTTTTCTTATTTACTAATATTAAGAATTCTAAGACGAAGTACAGTTTGAGTCTTTGAAATCATCAGACCTGCATGCACACCTACCTTTTGTTGCCTCAGTTAATGCTATCAATAAGAAACTCAGAGATAGTATTGAGCGGTCGGTGAGTTTAATATATTCTTGTGTAATACCGTGATATAAAGCAAATATTGCCGGTCAAACATGTAAATTAGTTGGCTAGCCAATTGATGCCTGAAGCTATACTAATAATCTTTTTTGAAAACTATATAAGTTAGTCTTTGTCTTTCAAATAGCCATATCGGAGATTTTAGCTAGAAAAAAACAAATTTTAAGACAGAAAAACGATAGAACTATTAGCTGAGTTAACAAACGAATTAGTCTGTCTATGAAAGGGTTTTTAACTCTGTAGGGTTACTTTAGTTGAATGATTATGTTATGACCTCTATTCTTATCCCGGAATAAAACGGCAGTTGTACATTAAAACAGACTCTTACTTAGCATCGAAAACAGACCGCTATTTATAATCAAGTGATCCATGAGCACGTATCTTCGGTTCAACGGTTTCTGTACTGTAAAAATTTTTCGTTTCGATCCATTTTAAAAAGACCTAAGACTTTGCGAGATACCTTTCCTTAAAATCGACTTTTAAAGGAAATGTAGCCGCGTCAGTTTTCGTAAATTAATCGGCAAACTGTTGCTAGACTGCCGGCGGTTACTTGAAAAAGGAAGCTATATATTTTTCTCGAGGTCATTTTTTATCGCATTTCCGTCTTTGATACATTGTCTTTTTTGTCACTTTTTAGAAAGAAGAGTTTACTTTAGCTTAAATTAGGTTAGCGCTATAGAACATGACGTGATATGTTTTCATCTCAAGATAAAAATTAACTTTAAAAACGGCTCTTGGTTGGAAAAGCAAAAAAAAAACTTTGTTAAATACTCGCTCACTTGGTGACAATCTATCGCTCTTAATTACTCTTTTTAAACTACCTTTAAATCTAACTAATTACTTGATCAATGCATGTGTATTTGTGCTTTCCAGTCTTTTTTTTTAAGTCAGCTTACACAAACATGAGTAATATATATTGTGAAAAACTGAATTTGAAATCAGTGTAACTGAATGTATTTAGTTATGATCGAGGTTTAAATATCACACTTTTTTATAAGAACCCAGTTTATTTCACAAACTTCAAAACCTTTTTTAAAATTTAAACATTCTGAGGCTCAATTACTCGACCTGGCGCACATAACAATTATATTTTTCCTTTTTATGATTCATTCTTTCTTTAAAGCTAGTTTCTATGGAAACTTTGAATTTGCCGCAGAATGTATCTCTCTTCTACCGTAAGGACTTCATCCCCTTTGATTTAACAAAGTTTGAATTTATAACATTTTACGCGATACACCTTTGGGTTCATAGATCATGGGTTAAGCCAGGGGGGAGGTGGGGTACGCAGCAGGGCTTGGACCCGAGTTACTATGATTACTGCTCAGCTGGAGAGCTGTCAATCAGCTCATTCCTGCTCATTTAAAAAATTCAAGAACCCAATACGGCGAAAAAATCTATATCATAGTCGGATAGTCATCGTCAATTACAAGTTTACTAAAAATCAAAAACTATGTCCTATTATAAAACTAGACGCGTATACACGCGTTTACTCGGGCTACATAATGCTTGGATTCATAATTATGTTCTAAATTTTATTTAT
>JAOTRI020099201.1:0-14413 GCA_028564885.2 Zoanthus sanctaehelenae
GTCTGCTCATCCTCTGCAATCTCGTTCCCAGAGCCACAATCCTTGTGGTCAGCGCCACGAATCGATTATGGCGCTGACCACAGACCACAAGGATCCTGGCTCTGGGAACAAGATTGGTAGCTAGCGACCGTGTGAGACTGAGGAAGAGTCTAAGAAAATTCAAGGGCTGCCTGTGCAAGTTGACTTATAAATGGGGATGGGATGCATAGAAATGAGGTGAGGGGAGGGTCTGTTAGGGTGGAATGATTAAATGTTTCTTCAGAAAGGGCAGATAATGATATTTCAGCTCTTAATTACCTCACCCGTCGGATGGTTAATGTGACTGTCCATGGCTTTTAACTGAATACTAATCCTTCTCTCTCCCATAGTGTTATGAGTATTAGAGAAATGCTCCCGAAGTTTCTTTAATTGTGTCTTTCTCCTCTTTTCTGTGTCCCCATAGATCTAAATTTTACAGATGATATTAAACAATATTATTAATTTCGATTGTAGATGCTGTGAAATGCTGTGCCTAACTTACCTTAGTAATTGTCAAAGTTAAACAAAACTTTGATATGCAGTCATCTCATCTCAATTATACAGTGGTAATGTTGGAATGGTCCCTTACTTAACAGTACCTTTGGCAAGTCACAGCCATTCCTGGGTCAAAACTAAATTTAGCTTGGTGCCACTAAAATTGCTTGCATGAAAAAATACTGTATGTTCACTCCAGATGTCTGTTTCAAAGGCTTTGTTTCGTTTTGGTTCAAATCAATGTAAGTTATATTTTTTTGTTTACTCTTCAGTCAAGCGTAATTTAGAATGTGATCACAAGCTATTACATAACAAAATGTTCTATGATATTTACAAACCATCCTGGTTTAACCTGTTTTATTATTCTCACCTTGTAGTTGGGGAAAAACATAACTTCCTTCATAAAAATGTCACGTGTTCATCAATGTGCTCCCTTGCTGCTCCAAGACGGCTTGTGTCAAAGGTAATTCCCACGATTTTAAAGTAAGTCCTTTTTAGTTTTCTCAATTTTATTTTCTAAAAAAGGTTGCGAAATTATTGAAGTATGGTAAAAACTGGCGACGCTTTTAAATTTTATTTCGAGAAATATTAAATTACAGCAAGGTTGCTAGAGTGGAATGGTTATGAAACTTAGCAAACTACAACGAAGATTACAATGCTTCTTTGTTTCATGTTGTGTGCACCGTCACGGTTAAGATCTAATGTTCTAGGTGCGATACACATTAGTCTATTGGCCGTTTGCTCATTTACATCTCAAAGCCTTTTGTTATTTGTGCACCATCAACGTCATATTTCAATAGAGAAAAGGAGAACAAAAAGTTATAACAAAGAAAGATATCAAGTTTCATAACCAGTCATTTATTAACTTTGATCAGAACTTGCTCTCAAGTAATCTACTTTGGCATGATTTCTGGCGCACGCAATTTTCTCGCCGTTCATATACGTTTAAAGTTCGAGTTTCTTGTGAAACAGTTTGGAACATTCTTTATCAGTTTCTTCTTTGTATTTTTAAATGGAATTCAATACTTTGTCAGATTGACTGACTACAGGAATTTATAACGTCATTGAGATTGGTTTGTTTTATGGTGCGAATACTTGGAAGCAAAAACGAGCAAATGTCTGACTTGTTTTGACAAGATTACTTCAAGATGGCGATTCAGTACTTTCTAAATTGGATGAGATGTAAGAATATTTACACTTTCAAAAGTTCTGTATTTTTAAAATTTCTTCTTAATGTACAACTTTTTGTGATTTCTATTCTATTTTAATTGAATTCAATACGCCAATGAAATATATATAATTTTAATTTAAAGATTTTTGTTTGGTCAAAGTTTTGCTTCAAAACACATTTAAAATGTGTCAGGCGCGCCTTGCAATATGCAGTGAACTCAGATTACATTTTAAAGGGTTTGTTTAGTTTGAGTACGTAGTTTTGCCCCATTCATTATTAAGATTTCTCGTTCTGTATATCGCTAGCGCATGGGAGTATTTGTAAAGAACCTCCCAAATCCAGTAATTAACCTCTCAAATCCAGTAATTAAGCTCTCAAATCCAGTAATTAACCCTAACATACTACTCACATCTAGTAAAATGAAAATACGGAAATAACTAATATTTTTCTTTCCAACGCACTCATCATCATCATCATCATTTATTGGAATTAAATTTCCATTTACAGATTGTAACACACAAAACAAATCTATAGTTTTACAAACATATATAACAGGATATACAATAAATAATGATAAAAATAAATTATATTACTTAAAATGACTAATAAATGCACATAAAAAATACAAGGAGATACATCATCTTTTTTTAGTGGGACTTGAGACTAACACCATTGTTATACAGCATATAGCAAATGGCATTCATCCCAAGTATGACATGAAATGTGTTACTGTATCTGAAAATGGGAGGCAGTAAACAAAAAGAAGCCAAGGGCTTATACATTTGTACCACCTCAGATAAAGTAACAATAATTATATTTATTGAATCAAGTCGAAAACAGAGGCAATGCTCATTAATGCATGATTAGTTAGTCGATCATTAGTGCCCGAAAAGTCGTCAGTAATTGTGTACAGGTAAGTACAAGTAAATTCAATGTAAATGGAGCCAAGCTTGGATAGCAATCATTTAAGTCTTACATAAATTGATTAGATACTGCCTTAGGTCTTTTCTGAAAGAATGTAACAGTGAGTTTGACTTGAGTTCAGATGGTTTTTGAACACTGAAACAAGTATTCACATACACAATACAATTGCTAATAATTCATTATTGTTTGGAAATACTTTTAGTCTCAGAATCTTCATAAATTCTCCCAGCTTGAGCCAATATTTTTCATTAAAAAAGTATGAAAAAATCTTACTTTTTATCATCGGTAGCTTCTTTGATTAATTCTCAACTTTTACTATCAAATGTTATATTTTGCATGAGTAAATAATCTTAAGAGTCAACTTGGACTCAAAGTGTTATTAACATAAGATACTTTCACAATCATGCGTAATGTGAAATTCCCAATGTTTCGGCGAGCCAAAGGTTTCTGAGATTAAAGTATTGCTTTCTTTTCCAACATCTTTTTAGAGTCGTGAGATGTGTTCAGTTCTCATTATTTTGTGAGGATTACAATGCACTGGAAAATCTGCACGGCGCATGAGTCTGAAAGTGGCTTATAAAGATTTCAGCCGAAGTGCCTGACCCGATTCGCCATGCTTTTTTAAGAAACAAAAAACAAAAAAGAACTCCAAACAATATCTAATTTTCAATTTCCCAATAAATTATGAAATTATGCATCAATGTAAAACATAGCAACAAGTAAGCAACTTTAAAAGATTTCTTCCACAGCTAAATTCTTATACGAGCCTAGTGGCCCATGGGGCCAGCGGTAATCTCCGATTTCTGTACTGTTAAGTGGATGAGAGTCTTCGACTCCCCCCAGATAGGACACTAATCCATCGCAGATTAGCTCCCAGCTGGTACTCATTTACCTACCCTGGAAGGATGGAAAGCTGAGTTGGCTTAGGCGGAAAAGAATATCACACAAATATTCGAGTCTCGGTAAACTGCGGGGATCGAACTTGGGACCTTGTGATTGGAAAGTAGAGATCTTACCAACCACTCCAACAACGTCCACATGTTGCATAATCTTCAAACGAGGAAACATGACAGGGATTTAAATCCTTTCTCCTGCTCGAGACTACAGACTTGAGGATAGTTATTATTACTATTACTATTATCATCATCATCATCATAATCATCGTAGTACCTGTGCTTTAACATTGTCCAGGTCTTCGGGACGCAACTCAATCATGCTTTTGCCAACTTGGTTCAAAGCTTTGACATTCTCCTGGCGGGGCTCGAAATCTCCTTCAATGTCTTTCATCACTTGCTCAAATCTCTCGATAACCTTTTTGTCACATGGTAATGACTGAAGACTAGCAATCTTTTTTTCCGTAACCGAAATCCATGGCAGAAGTTCCCGCACTGCTTCTTGGTACTCCAAAGCAACAGGCTCCATCTGCTCCAACAGAGTTTGGCGGTCAGCAGTAATCTTTTGTACGCTTCCCCACCTGGTTTCTATGATATTAAGTTTCTGCTGTAAACGATCTCGTTCCTTGCAAGATTCCATTGACGCTAAAACCTTTTCTGCTTGCTTCTTAACAGCGGCAAAAACTGGCTCATGTTGAGTCACCTCGTCACAAATTGGCTGGAAAACAGAATGGTGTATTAAGTTTCAAAACTTTTTTTCAACTATCCTGTCTCAAATAAGCATTCTTTAAAGAAGGTAACATGTTAACAATACAAGGTGTTTTCTACAACACGGCCCTTTGGACTTAATCAGTTTAACGTCCTTATTCGAGAAAACGAGAAGGTCTAACCATTTGCTGCTCTTACAGAAAAGTCAACACCTTTTCAATTATTTTAACACCCTGAGTAAAATCCTGATCGAGGAATGGAACTCGAGCCTCCCGCACGGCAGACTGGTGCCTTATTAGGTGTCAGCTACGGTTACGGTCTGGTACTTATATAGAATCATTAACAGTATCATTATAAACAAAACAACTTATCATAATCAATTTTAAGCCCTCCTCCCTCACCCTAACCCACTATCTACCCCAATCAAGGTTACTCACTATATGTTCACGCTCCTGCTCCTGCACAAATTCAAGGTTGGACGTCAGGGGTTTCTTTGCATCAAGTTTTTCTTCAATAGTTTTAAGCCAGCCAATGAAGTCTTCTGCAGTAGCCTTAAAATCCTTGGAATCTACCAATGCACACTTAAGAGCATTGCGTCGCTTAGACACTGTGTCGGTGAGCTGTTCCAATGGGTCTTCGACCTGGAATTATTTGTTTCAGTTAGATGTTTTGCTATCTTTGACAGAAACGTACTGTTTCGCAGCTACTAGCTGATTTCATAATATTTTTGTAGCCGGAAACCAGCCTGAATTCAATCTATCCCGTGCGAAAGTGTATTATAATTACGGCTGTCATTTGAAGTGTCGTCAGATACTAAAGCGTGATTCTTTTAAAAATGATTTAAATAATAAACATGTTACAACCTTTATGCTTTCTTTCAGAATTAGACACATTTGTACATATGCACTTACATTTCGTAACTCAACTCAATAAATTAATATGTGTTTCACAGAATGTTTGTTTTACAATAGAGAGCCGCAATTCAAACACTCTTCTGGTAAATTCATGAACCTTTTAAAAGGGTCAGGTTTCCATCGATTGTTGTCGCATTTGTAAGGGGTTTAAAAATAATATTTGCATCTGCTTTATATAGTGATATATATATTCTTTTCTATCAACTATCCTTTTCTGATTGTTTTCCATATTCCAATGGACCAAATTATGCAGACAAACCCTATGGCAGATTAAACCGTATTAGCTCAGTATTAAATAACGTCCGTGATGTAATCTTGTGTCCATTTAAGTTGTTTTAGAAGTACTTTTGACATTCCCGCTGTAATAAATATCAGAAGCAAACCAAAAATTTGTGAGAGGCAGTTAAGTATTGGAAACAGCGTGACTCATTCGTCAGGGTGCTGGTTTTGCATGTGGATAGTTCCTGGTTCAAATCTCCCTCTGATCACTGTATGGATTTGTCTTGGGTTAACCCTGAGTCACATCCACCATGCTATGTAAATAGCCAATTGGTTTACCTCCTACCAGTTTGTTTTTGTGTCGCGTGCGAGTCAAACTCGGAGAAATTAGCTTCTCACCTTCTGCAACCAAAATCCGAGAATAAAAATTATCTATTTTCCCTTATTTATATTGTACCTTAATTAATTTTTCTCTCATTTCTGCCTCCAAGTCTTGTTCGGGTTTGGCATAAACCACAAGCCAATTGAGAGAGTCCTGTGCACTCTCCAAGTACTGTTTGTCTTCAGCCAATTCGGTCTGGATCTCCTCCACTTCCTTCAGTTGGCTTTCCACCTCTGATGGCTCAGCGCTGATTGGTGCCATTTCAGCCACTTCCTTCGTGATTCGCGGTAGATCCTGTTCAATTTTGCTCAGGTCCTTATCGTATCTATCAAGGTTTTCTGCAATTTTCTCCAAATGGCTTTCCCGTTCTTGCAGTCGAGTAATTAGGGTGTCGTAGTTTTGATTTACTGTAACTAGCCTGTCAGGAACGTCCGAAGAGCCAATGTGTTTAGCAAGGACTTTGCCATGCTCGTTGAGGTCAGCAAGGAGAGGCTTTCGGCTTGTCAATAAAGCAGTGGCTTTCTATATGAAGAAAACAATGAGTTTGGGTTAGAAAATTTCAAATCTTAAGATTGAATATTTTAGCATCTATTTCTCATATTTTACTTTCCCAACAGATGAAAAAACTAGAAATTTGATAAACATCTACACCTTAAAGCTACTAGCGAACTAGTACATTTTCAGCATCAAGATAGCTTACATCAGAATAGTAACAAAAGGAATGAATTTTCCGGCCCTATAAAATATTACATTGACCTTCAACACTGCAATTTGTAGAGATATTGAACATCCTTTACATTCTTTTTAAATTTGTTTACGTTCGAAAATAAAAGGGCCCTACTGTGAACGCTAAAGCTGCGAGTTAGGCTTCCTCGTTAAAGATTATTACTATAATCATTATTATCATTGTCATTATTATCAAAATATAACGGTTTCTAGACATAAAAACTACGAAATTATAAAATAACCTGGGATGGAGAGGAAATTACATTATTTTTCTGACCAAACATACAATTCAAGCCTTCCAAAAATATAACTGAAGCAACCGTGGATATGTGTTTACTTGTGTGTTATCTATTCATTGTAATTCAACAATTCAAAAGGCAAAAGGAAAAATGAGTAAAACCATTCCGTAAGGACGGCTAGGAGAAGGTCATAGATCCCACACAAGGCTAACGTACAAAAACATAATATAATATGAAAAGTGAATTATATATATGTAAAAGAAAGCAAAAATTAAAATTATTGACATCTTGTAAGAATAAATGTATAATTATTCGAAAAAATATCAGAAGCCTTCATGCATAACAAATATATTAAACAAACAACGGTAAATAGACAGAACTTTACCTTGGCTTTTCCAAGGTCGTCTTTGGCCTGCTTAGCGTTTGCTTGTACAAGGACAAACTCCACCGTTACAATTTCTTCTACCTCCATCAAAACGCGCTCTATTATGACAAGAATCTCTTTAAACCTCATGGCGTGTTCAAGAGCTGTACTGCAAGTGTGTAGCTGCTCATCTAACCGTGTGTGCAACCCATCCCACCGACGCTTAACATCCTTGACTTCATCTTCAATGACTGGCAGGTCATCTGTAACGGATTTCTTGTTGCATTCGTCAACAAGAGATGATGCAACGGATGTGTACGCCTCGTACTGTGGTTTGTTTTTCTTGATTTCGTCTTGTAGTACCTGAAATAGTGAATGGGTTAAATTAGCTTTTACGTTTTTAGGAGGTCAGGTTGGCGTTGTGTCAGTCGTGTCTTCCAACTTGATTTCCAGGCTCCGGACGTGGACTGATATTTGTTGATCTCTATTTGAGTTCGAGCTAGGGAAGCCAAGTATATGAAAATGTATTTTCCCCCTAAGCTACTATACCATCAAACGTCATTTTCATAAGTAAACTAACAAAGTCAGTTTTATTAACTTAACAAATGAAGTGTTTATTGCTTATTAAAACTCCTAGTAGAATATCCATAACTTTATGAGCGAGGCACTAATAATGCTATGAGGGGCACCTAAGGCTGCGATGCTGGAAGACAGAGAACTCAGTCAACTAAAATATACCTTGTCTATCTTCAGTCGAGAGATGGGACTTTGCAAAGTAAAGTAAGCTAAAAAACTGAAAAACTAAAATTAGTAACGCTTATGCATACCTCAAGCACGTCGTGAACATGCTGTAGTTCCTCTGCGTCACAAGGAAGCTTCTCAATGTCTTTCAATCGTTTATCTGCATCGTCTAGCCATGCAGTAAAACCCTGACACGTGTTGTAGTAGCGTTCGCTGTCGGGTTCGATTTCCTCCATTTTTTCTTGGCGATTCTCAAGACGCTCAGCAAGTTCATTCCAACACTCCTCAAGTTTTTGCAATTTCCGCTCCAATTTGACTTTTTCTCGCCCTGGTTTTAGATTGTCCAGCATCTGCTTTCCTTCTTCCACAACGTGTTCCAACGCACATTTACGGTTCTCAAAATCACCTCTCAAGACCTACAAGGAAAACATTGTAATCAGTGTTTCTAGAGGGAAAACTAGCGACGTAGACATGAAGATGAAATTGAGTGTGAAAAAACTTGAAATAATCACTGATTTAACTTATCGTAATTCAGAATCACTCAATTTTTTCAATGGACTATTCCCAACTGTATGAGAAGAACATTGGACGCTTGATTTAACTTGATTTACTACAGAGTCCTTTTATTCAATATTCAATAGACTATTCCAAGTGGATATGTAAATTATTATCTCTAAAAGCTGTACAACGTTTAAATACCTTAGTCAACCAGTATATACAAAATACATTAACATTTGCCTGCTGAAGAAACCTTTTTACACTTTGTACACTGTCTATAACCAGGAATGGCAACACACACCTACATAATTCATATTTGGCGTGATAGCAACACTGATTTTCCTGACCTAAAGAACGTGATAAAAACTAGAGATGTACTGTGCCCGGTTCCATAAAACTCCGATAACATCAATCATGGGATTAAGACAAAATTCAGAGACAAATTTTTTCATTAGTAAAGCTTTGTGATGCTTAAAACATTCTGGTCAATTCCATCCCACAGCAAACTATAGAAATTAAACGTAGGAGACAGAAACATTGATTAAAACTAATCGGGTTTTGAAGAACCGGCCCAAAGGTCACTGGACTCTAATGGGCAAAGACAAGTTTGGCTTAGTTTCGCATAAAATTACTTCTCAAAGTGTTCAATAAAAATAAGTGTCCAATAGAGGTAGAGCTAATCTTCGATTTAAAAAATATGACGTCATTATAAGCACTAGTCTTTTGATAAACGCAGATGTAGTTGTTGTCTACTAGTACATGGCGACAGGATATAGCAAAGAAGTGAAAGTGTTACATTTACTGTTCAACACACTGAGAAAAAAGCAAAACACCAAAGGCTTTATTCTTTTTGAAGTGTTTGGAACAATTAATAGAGCACGAAGCAATAGTTTTTTTTGAATATAGCTTTTTTATTGAAACAATAAAAATTATGCAATGTTATATAAAACTAGCGACGTAGACATGAAGATGAAATTGAAAGTGGAAAAACTTGAAATAATCACTGATTTAACTTATCGTAATTCAGAATCACTCAATTTTTTTAACGGACTATTCCCAACTGTATGAGAAGAACATTGGACGCTTGATTTAACTTGATTTAATACAGAGTTCTTTTATTCAATTTTCAATAGACTATTCCAAGTGGATATGTAAATTATTATCTCTAAAACCTGTACAACGCTTAACCCCTTAGTCAACCAGTATTTTATATTAACTGACAAAGCCGTAGCCGGCGAAAAGTTTGAAATATATACAAAAAACATTAACATTTGCCTGATGAAGAATGTTGAATTGTACTACTGCAGTTGGCAACCAACAATAAGAGAAGAAGTTGTGTCACCAATAATAGTTAGCGGGCCAAAGAACTATCTCCCATCCAACAAATTATAAGAACAAATATAACCGTGAGTTCGATTATTATGCCAATTTTAGATTCAGGAAGACTGATTTATGAAGGATTATTACGGGAATAAGCTCTGATGCACAATCCAGGTATTGAAGAAATGGCAAAACAAATTCGTTGCGGAAGTGGTTAAGAACAGCAGTCAAATACTACTTAGAGAACAACTTGTAATATCCGACGCCTTAAACTACCTTTTAAAACTAATTGTTTCATCTCAGACGATGAAATTTGGGTGATGTTGCTCTATGAGTCACGGTTCACCTACTTTTATTGGCTGTTTACTTTAAGAGTATAATAAATATTGAACTGAAAACGTTATTTAGAAAAAGAGTAATAATACAAAGTAGATCAAACAACATACCTTTAGTTTTTCTTCTTGTACCATCAGTACTTTATATCTCGCTGAAACTGGACCTTGGACGCCAAGCAAGTTATCCGCACACGTCAGCCACCTATTTAGTTCATCGATTTTGTCCTTCAGATCCTGGCTTTGCAAAAGCGCACTTTGTAGTTCTGCTTGTCGTGAATTCAGCATCTGTATTACCTCTTCCAAAGGAGACTCAACGTTTGAGACCTTTTCATCTACATCTTGGACCACTGACGGGTCGTTATTGGTAAGGTCCTTGATCTTTTCAGCCAACGACTTAGCTTTTTCCATTGTGACCGCTTTTATCTGAGCTTCTTCCTTCAGCTCCTATCAAACAATTTTGACGATAACATTTATTTTTCTTCCCTAAATGTCAAACCACTTCATTCACATGTTAATCTAGTCCAAACTTTACATCAATTTAACATCAAATATCACTCAACCAGCACCCATTCCAATAACTGCTAAACTCTTCCAAGTTTGGTGTAACATTTACAAACATAATACAGGGTTCTCCCAAGAGCAGAAGTACCTTGAAATTACTTGCAAATCTAAATCTGCTGATCCTGGAATCGTTGTCAGGGTATCTCATTGACAATATTTACGCGAGACTACATTCTGATTTCAGCAAGAAAAGTCTTTAATCATATTTTCAAAGATCTACAATTAAACAATAAAACATTGTTTTATATTTTCGAAAAAACAACAAAGAGAAGCAGCGCCCCGGTATCGCGCTGTGGAATTCTTATACTGCCCCATTTAGTGTAAATCAAAAATACATGTTCACTATTTTTTAAACAATAAAATACAGTAGTTTTGACGACAGTGCAAATGTTATTTTCAAAACCAATAATGTAAGCTTACCCTAATTTCGTCTAGTCGTTTCTTTATTTCATCTGGGTCGCCGACAGAAGCAGCTTGAGCTTCAACAGTTTCTCTAGCACCAGGTAACCACGCCCCTATCTCGTTCACAGCCTCATCGAATTGATTGTACTGGTTTAAACCCTTTTCAAGTTTGTCACGTTTGTATCTGAGATTTGACTTGAGATTGTGGCCCAAGTGAGTCACTCTCGCAACTTCGGTCTGAACCTCTGCACCTGGATCAGAATGGATGTCCATAACTCGAAGAAGTTTGTGGCTTGAGCTACGAATAAGCCGAACGCGTTTGTCTGTTTCCTCTAGCGCAGTGATGGCCGTCTGGAAATATAACAGAATTTAATCTGAATAACTGTTAAGCTATGTAGCACGAAATCTCGAGTATCATTCTCTTCATTACTAAAATACATATCCACAACTAAACATCATAAAAACCTTCAAGTTAGCTCTTTACTTCAAACACAGAGGAGTTAAATATACAGAGGGTATTAAATAGCAGCACGAACATATGAAGTTTATTTTTGAGGGGTAATAATATTTCACAGGTGAGCGCAGCTTTGTTATATATAGGAACTATTCTTTTAAACTTGTTTAATGAAGTGTATAGGCTGATCTTTGTATACAATTTCCCTTCAATAGCATATGTGCGCCAGTTCCTAACATAAATGCTGTATATTGACAGTGTTTGTATAAACATTTGAAAATATGGGAATGATATGCTAAATATTGTTACTCTGATCTAATGGAGATTTTACAGAGACTGTATGGCTCATTACAGGTTTTTCCAACCAGTTGTTGTAAATACTTTAAATCACATCACATTGTTGTGAATACTTAAAATCACACCACATCTCTTTAGAAACAGCTTGAATAGTGACAAAACTTTCATCTCTTTATAAGTTCGACAAGTTTTACACTCAAATCTTATTCATCTTTGAAACTTACATCCATTTTGCCTAACTCATCCTCTTCCAGGGTAATTGGAGCTTCATGGGCAACACATTCCTCCACCTGGCTGAAGAGTTCCTCAACTGGTTGTATCTGGGTGCGATACAGTTTGAGGTGCTCTTTCGCCGTCTCCAGGTTCTGCTTTCTCTCTTTCAGTTTCTCACCGAGTTCAATGAGCGGATTCTTCACACTGTTGAGTTTCTCACTAATTTGTGCACTGGCCTTTGGTTCATCGTTCTTTGCAGCGTTCAGAGCGAGAGCTGTTAGTTCCGCGGTTGAAAGCACAGCAAGTTTTTCCTCAACTTCGTCCTGAAGTGCCTGAACATCAAAATGAAATCAATAGTAAATGTTAGTATTAACCAATAAATATATGCTGAATAGTAGCAATTCTTATTTTATCTAATGCGCCAGGAATGATAATTAAAGGAACTGAGGTATATATTTGATGCTAAAATGTAATTGCAGCAATAAAATTAGGCAATAGATAATAACACACTGAAGCTTTGTGAAACTGACAAGTTCTAATGATGGTACAACAAACATCAAATATTGGTAATCAAAGTTATTTCTAGGTAATAATGAAGACGGGCTATGTAACTTAGATGATAAAGAATGTTTAGTGGCTTCAAATCAGTTATAAGCTTGTCTGTGCTATCTATAAAACGTTTAAAACTTTAGAAAAGAAAAACTTAAAGACGAATTGATTTAACTAAGTGAGTTTAAATAATGCTTGTTTAAGTAATAAAATGGTTTGCGAGTTTAAAGAGGTGAAAACGTTTGTTTTAATTTCCAGCTTTTTAAAAAATTTACACCGTTTTGATTTAACCTTTCTACAGCGTTTCAAATATGAAACCTCTTGTTATTGCAGCCAACACACTGTTTTTAATTGTCGGTTTTCGTTCTAGCGCAGGTAATGTGGTGATCTCTAACACCACAACTCTGACGAGAGACAACAGCCTGAGATGTCAGGACAAGTTATAAATTCATTAACCTGTTCAATTTCATACCTGTACTTCCTCCAGTTGTTTCTCCAGCACTTCCGCATCATTATGAATGGGTTCCAGTTTCTCAAGAGTATCGTAGGTTTTTTCCACAAACTCATGAAGTTCTCCAATTGTGCCCAGGAACGCCTCGATATCTTCAAGCAGTTGCTCGTGAATTGTGTGTTGCTCTTTAATAGATTTCTTAAGCAGCGCACATTTCTGAGCGAGATTGTTAACACGCTTTTTGATGGGACTCAAATCGATGTCTTCATTTTTCTCGCTGTTCAACTCATTAGTGGCATTATGGATTTCCTTTTCAAGTGCATCAACAGTGGCTAGCAGATTCTAGGTGTTGAAAAAATAATGAATGATTTTATAACATAATGTATTGTATTTGTATTGTTTATTACACTGTCTATGCTTCAGTGCCAAGCTTCATTCTTTACTGCCTTTTCGGCCTCCTAAACTTAAACATGGCTAACATAAACAAAATGTGTTAAATATACAGTCATCTAAACTAATTTTGATAGTACGTGCGTTCTGATTGGTCATAAGTGTATTTCCATATCGATATGAAATCGCGATGACATGAGCAAAATTCTTGGCTCCATCTCAAATATGTGAGAAAATATGAAACAAATCAAAGTATTCTTTGTTTGCAAACAATTAGACACAAACGAAAATAGACATTGCAGCCATGTTGGTGTACAAAATAAAATAAATAAACAAAATTATTTTGTTAAAAGTACACCAACATGGTCTACATGACGTCACATGAAAACGAGCAATATATTTGAGCTGCGTAGATTGTACTTTTGGAAATAGTAATTTCATGAAAATAAATATTATCTTTCATTGCCAAGTGAAGACGTCTGTGAGGTTTGTGAGAGTTCTTAATCCATTCAGTCTCGATCAGTTATCAACACCCAACTTTTCCTTACATAACACATGAGAATTTAAAAATTGATCCAAAAAGGCAAACCACAAACGATTAAAAATAAAATTCTCTCAAACTTGCCCAATGAATGGTAAGGAGATAAGTAGGGAGAATTTAGCAATACAGCTGGGACTGAAAGGGTTCAGCAGATGAAAACCCTTGACTGTGTCTCCAGTTTTCACTTCTCTGCTCTCAATTTCTACCAATTGTTTACCTTGGTTATTACCGGGCTATGAGGAACAGAGAAGATCAAATAACATGGAGTAACAATGTTATTTTAACTGTAAGAGGTTGAAGCATAGCTTTTTTCCAACGTGATAGATAGCAATGTAACAAAATAAATCATGGTTCATCGTGGCAGTTGGATAACAATTAAGTTTTTTCATTTGTCTCACGACAAGTCATTTAGATTTATAATATAGATAGGACCCTCTGATTGGTCGAAAATCTATGTTTTCTCAGAGTATAAAACATAGAAAAAGCGTGTTTTATTGTTTTTCGCCACCGGCATTCCTCTTGCCAACGTTGTTGTTAGAGATGGCAGAAAACATTTTATTTGAAGACACTAATGATGGAGTTCTCTGCAAAGCAGCAGAAAGTTTTGA
>JAOTRI020099212.1:0-14408 GCA_028564885.2 Zoanthus sanctaehelenae
CCGGTCTCATGTAATGTCGTTGTAACGTTCTCACTTCATCCCGGTCTCATGTAATGTCGTTGTAACGTTCTCACTTCATCCCGGTCTCATGTAATGTCGTTGTAACGTTCTCACTTCGTCCCGGTCTGACTTTATCCCGGTCTCATGTAATCACCCTCTAAAACTAGTCTGAAAAGAGTCTAAATTTTAAGGTGTGGACAGACGAGTGACAACCTTTCAGGATCTGCACTTTCATTGGCTGAGCGAGTAAACATGAAAAAGTAAAGGACTTTCCGAGGTCCTTTTAGATTGTATCCCGATTTAACAACATTTTAGGTGTCAACCAGTCGGTGAGTATGGCAGACAATACAAAGGTAATTAAGATTGAATTTATACAGACTTTCAGAACAATTTATTTTCCAAACGACAAAATAAACATGTGCAAGTTCGATCTCCATTACTTTTGCACATTTGAACATGCTGTATCAAACTACTGTAAACTATTAACACAATAAAGCTATAAAGTTTTTAAAACTCAATAAATTATTTACGTTTAACTAATAAAAAGGATCCCTTGTTTCTTTGTAACGACTGCATGACCCCCTCCCTCACGAGTTAACCCTCTCCCCCTTCCTCTTAATAACTACTTTAGTTCATCCCCTCTAGACATACTCTCCCGCTTATGTTGTTCAAATGTTTATAAAATACAATATGTTTGATTGTCAGCTATGTTTTCAAATTTTTGTAAGAAAGTTAATTCTTCTGATGACTGCACGTCTGGAAACTATGCAAATCAAGCAAATTCTAAAAATTTATTTCTAACTTCAAGTAACACTTAGAGCTTCTTTAATCTAGCTAAATTAATATTTTATCATTGCATTTTGAAAGCATAATTGCATTGGATAGTTATGGCTTCATTCTCGAAGGAAAAGAAAAAAACAACTAAAAATTGGTAAGTAGTTATGTTTTTCTTCCCGTATTGCAAACTCCTTGTTTTCAAGAAATTTTGCAAGTATTTTACAATGACGAACAATAACGTACTTCAACTACTAACCGTTGCGATTAGGCCGAAAAACAAACGCTGAACTTTTGAATGTTTCTGGTCTAGGAAAAAGTCTATTTAAACAGTGTAAGTTCCATTGACAGAGTTTATTATTAGTGTAAGTAAATTTTCTTAGAATTTGTATAAACATTCTTGTTGATTAGTTGTGGGACTCGAGTAAAAGAACAAAAGGGAAATTCAGTTCTCAGGGCGCTAACGGTCTAATTGATCTCAAATAAGTCTTTTTTGCGACTGAGAAAAAAAACCTGCTGTGTTTACAAAACTAATAGAAAGTAATAAAAAATGAAGAAGTTAAAAAGTTCTCCAATAAATATAGACATCTATTCAAATTTGATAACGAAAATCAGAAATACATCCTTGATTATACTTGCACCCTCAATTTTATTTTTTTACTTAATCCATGTACATTTACATACATACACTAACAACGTCGAGTTTAAAATGAATATTGCCTGACCCGGCTAACACTTGTTTTATGAGCCCGTATTTTTCGACTCACTTGTGTCTATTTAGAAAGCAGTTTTTATAATTACTTCCAAATGAGAGCGCATTTTATTGCATGGTGACCCACGCGGGAATTCACACTTTTATCCAAAAATATAAATAGATATCACAGAACAACAATTCTTATATAAGTACAGCAATGTATATTCCAATGCAAGAACAATATTTAACCTCCTCTGTAAACTTCGAACACAGCATTTCAAGTTTACCTACTATACAAAATCAAAATACCAGCATTAAAGTCAGGCGCTCTCTATATATGCCCAAAATGGCCGTGTCGCGGCGATTCCAGAACTCCGGAGTCGGAGACTCACGTTCGCCAACGTCTCGAAAGGTAAAAAAAAAGAAAAAGAAAACCCTCGCATTAGAAATTAGTGTAACTCATGCCAAGAAACAAAAGAAATATTTTACAGTGGGAGTGAAATGTGTAAAGTTTGTCGCCTGTCGGTGTCCAATTCGTTAATTCACGCCGTTTTTCGGTTACAAATCAACATATCCATTTTCTCTTTTAATGAGTTTTTCTGCTGCTTTCTGTTAAGACAAAATTTCTGAAACTGATTTTTCTATTCATTTGACGCGTTTTTTCTTCCCTGTATTTCCCTTTCCTAGACTGGGGTGCTGGTCGCCGTTACACCGCCATTTTGTTTTTTTGACTCAACATGCAAGTTGCTCATCTTTATTGTGCAATTTTTAGTTGTTCTGTAAAAATTGAAATTTTGTTCTGACAACCACAAAATTTTGTTCTGACAAACATGAAATTTTGTTCTGACAAATTTTAAACTTTTTTTTTGTTGAGACTTTGCGCTTGGAATGTGAAACCATGTACCCGGAGATCACTTCAACAAATATTTTCCAGGAATAGATACTACTGTATATTTTAAACTGTAGTAGTTGTTATTGTGCTGTATATACTGTTATGAGAAACGGTGGTAGAAGAACAACAACAAGCTTTGTTACTAAATACCAGGTAAACTTAATTCAAAAAGTAATAAATTCATACAAGAGAGGTGACATTTACTCAGAATAACTAAAACGTTGTTCGAGCTGAATAAAACTAAGTATGTAATGTTTAACTACATAGGATGCAGGTTAGTAAGAACAAATCAGTTAATAAGCCAATAAATTAAAGAAAAGCTTAAATAAATCAATAAATAGGAGAATAAATCAAGAAATGAATAAAAATGTATCCGTTGAAAACTCATGAACACTTAGACTGCAAGATGATGTTAAACTTGACTTTGTTTTCATGGGAGATGTTTAATGCTTTCATTAATGTGATTCCATACCTTCACAGCTGCAAACTGTGAAGGACAAAATTGAATTGAGGCATATAGCTGGTTTTTTTTGATAATGGTTTTGATGTAATAGGTTAATTTAAAAGAAAGCCCTGAGATTGTATTAAAGTATGAATGCTACTGTTTGAAAAAATGTTTAGAGGAAGATGCTAGAAGATCAGTTATTGTGAAAGTGATACATGAAATGTGCATTGTGCAATTTAAGAATCTCTAATTCTTTAAAAAGAAACTAACAGCGTTCATGTGGCACAGAAACAGTCGTATAGGACGTGATTAGTTTGACAGTAAAAGTATAAATATTGCCCCGAATTGATATACGGTTGGTAAGGAAGAGGTAAATAAGAGCATGATATAATCGATGTAATGATTTTCTGTTCACATTATATCTGATTTAGATAGTACTCCAATATCTTCGAAATCTTTTTCCTCGATTCGTGTAAATGTGGTTTCTAATTCAAATTAGAGTAAAAAAGCGAGTTCTAAATACTTAAGATAATTCAACTTATGACCTATTCTTCTTTGCGAAGAATGAAATACCACAAAGTTAGCTTTTTCGATATTCATGCAAGGATAATTTGTCAGCAAATTACGACTCGCTCACCTTTTTTAGTTCAACATTTATTTTGGTTTTTAAATTTAGAGTGTATTATTAAGAACCAAGTTTGTATCATTGGAAAAAAGGTGAAATTGTAAGATATTGGGGATCGAATATAGGTATATCTTTTATATATATATAAAAGAAAAATAAGTGAATCAAACATTTTCTCCCTGTGGAACTGATAAGATACATGCAGAAATGCAAAAACCAATGTTTAGTAACTAGTTGAAAAGCAATAGTGATGGCCAAATAAACTATCATGGTGGAGCCATTATTTAATATAAATTAAGCCCCATTAATGTTAAACTTAGCAAACTCACAAGTTAACTATAAGTATAAAGTCTTTTAAAAGGTAAAATATCAGTAAAAAGATGAAATAAAAAAATCTATCTGAAAATTTTTTTCAAGTTAGCGAGCTCGAAAAAGTGAGATAATCGATGCTCGTGGACATAAAATAACATAAATGGAATTTTAAAGCCTCGCATGAGATACACTTTTACCTTATTCATTCTTTATTCCAGGTTAGACAGTTCCAAACAACGCGATGCCAGCCAATAATCTATTTTCACCATTCCATGCTACGCGATGTGTGATTGGCCATCATTCAGGTGATAAAAATTTTCGGCCCGTAAAATCAAGATCTTTCAAAAATCTTTGTGATTGGCTGAATTAAGGCTGGGGTGAGTTTTATCTTTCCTTTCATTGGCTCAATTTTCATGGGGAGCTTACATGCCGTAAGTAATTCAATATGGCACCCCTTTCACGACTTTGGAACGTTACGCAAGGAACTCAACTCTCATATCCATGAAGCAGACTCAGAGAAAACTAAAACAGCAATAAATAGAGAAGAGGGGCCATATCCCAAATCAGTGTGAGAATGAGAGAATCTGCACTCCCCCCCTCCCTCTTCCTTTTTTTTCTCCGTTCCTCGTCGTTTGCCATGTGACAAACTTCACTGATGAAAACCAAGAAAACCTTCATAATCGAAAGGTTGAAGTATACAAAGAATTTTAAAAATGCAAAGCAACGTTTGTCATTATATCTATAGAATGTTATCTTTATATGTGATTGTCGAACAAGACAATATTGATATGATAAATTTAACATTGATTTAACGTTGAAAAATATTAAAAGATTTCCTTCATTTAATCAAAAGTAAACGCCAAGAATCAAGTATTTCATTGCATGGTTCAATCCGACCAAGGCTTCAATGATGCATTATTTTAAACCTGGAATACTTTCCAAATATATCGGTTGAAACTGGATAGCAGCAGGATTATCAGTTTAAAAATAATGCGCGCTAGTGGTGACGATCTTAATTTTCGATTTTGTGACAAACGAAACTGATTTCTTGGCAAACGGGCAACTAAACATTGTCGTGCAAAATGGTCTCTCACTGCACAATCTTTTATCTGTGACAATATCACATTTATTGTTGTACGTAATTTCAACAACGGCTGTTGTGCTATATTTATACCATTCTCAATCAGGTATGAAAATCAATTGTTACTGACTGACGATTAAGTTGCACACAACTACAAAGCATTCGGAATTGGAATTTAGGCGGCGCCTAAACTGAGCCAGCCGTTGTCATCTGTCATGGAAGAAACAATCTCCCATCGAATGGTTGCTGTTCCAGGCTATGGTAAGGCTTCTATTCACAACTTTTTTAATACATACTGAGTAGATAATTTTCTATTTGCTTCACTGGCGACCTAGAACGTACAACTTAGAGGTATCTCAACATAGACCAAAAACACGAGCCGGTTTTGCAAGACTGTTTGCACGCTGTCATATTTTATAAGCAATGTCATTATAAAAACATTATTTAATTTAAAATTTGTTAGGTTAAATAGCATGGGAAAAAAAATTCGTTTCTTTTTTAATATAGTGCGCAAAAATGTCTGTCCTGCAACCTTTTGATATCTTACGCGAGTGCTTGTAAGTATCCGATCCAATCTTGGTAAAAGTCTCTTTCCATTTTAATTTTGTTTATTAGAATGAAAATAATAAAAAGTACTTACTCGATAGTAACAAAAAATGAGAATGAATATTTTGAAATGAATTGTTTTTAAAAAATTTTAAAGTGGATAAGATAAGTTATATATATAGAAAGATTTCAGTTTATTTCTAAATTTGGGGGCTAATTATATAAGTTTGACCCTGAGCGGGAATCGAACCAACATCTCCCTGTATTCTAGTTAGAAGTGCTAACCACTACACCATCAGGCACCACCAAGGTCAGGGCATATATACCAATTTTTTCTGATAATTATTTATTTTTTCTTTCATACTTCTGAATAACATACATTGATATCTCTGGGATACTTTTATTTTTATTTCAAAATGGACTTTGGAGCAACACTGCAAGTATTTTATTGAAGCAAAAACAATCGATTATATATCCGGCTTTCTTAAAATACAAAACACAGATAAATATATTACCTCCGACGTACTACCAACCATTAAACTTAGTTGCCAAAATAAACACAAAAAAGCAACAATTTTTGCATGAACAAAGACGTTAGATAGATGGGCTTAGATATATGTTAAGTCTATTTTATACATGAACAGAAGAAAAGTAACTTTATACTTTTGAATGGCATCCAAAATTTTTTAACTATTAATTTTAAATAGTTTTTTTTGCTCGTTGCAGTATCTGAAAAAATTTGTGATAAGGATAGTTTCAAGAAAGTGGCTATTTAAAGAATGAACATAAAAGAAATACACATCTTAGAGGAACCCCTTTCATGGCTGTCTTGTGTTGCTCCATGCAGGTTTCCTGTCCTGATACAAATTTCAGTTCATCAACAGTTTCACTATACAGCAGCAAAATCTTTAACAAAAAAAATGTATTTGAAAAGTAAACTTTTAACAATACAAAACAATCTTGTGGCAGGTATACTGATTGAACTATAAACTACTATCATGGAGTGAGCACGTCTTTTTATGAAAGCATTTTTGTAAGCAAAGAGAAATTATCTTGACCTCACTCTGCTAACTTACAGAGCTGGCTTCGGCGTATTTTTAGCGTTCACATGATTTTACATTACTGTAAATTTGCCGTTTACAGTAAAATTATCTTTATAGAACATGCTTTTCTTTTGCCACTGGTATTTTAAAATTACAAACACTTTTTATCTCCCGCTTTGTTATCAGTAAGATGGCCGCCTTTTTAGTGACATTTAGAGGCTGCAAAAGCTAATAGGATAAAAGCAAGAATGCTATTAAAGCGAACTGAATTCTGTCTTTTGATGAACCGATTTATTTTTACTACAAGAACAAGATGCTAAAGATTTTGAAAAAAGGCAAGAAATAAACAATTCATTTTAAATAAATTTCATCTTCCATGGAGAAAGACAGAGCGCCTTTTTACTTTTAAAAATCGAAGATTCGGTAGCTAGGCTAGAAAATTATTTGGTTTCGACAAGCCAAAAGGCTGAATCGAAAGTATACAATAATCAGAAGATTTGCTTCTTGGTTTAAAGCTAATTCAAACTGCATAATACCGCTCCATTATATTTCTTTCAAATTTTTACATTTTTTAGCGTCTAAAGTAACATTAATTTCTATTAATTGACAGCTGATAAAGCATTTAGGTTAAGTGGTAGTTTGTAGATGTGTATGTTCTCACAAAGATGATATATTAATTGTTTTATGATAAAAAATAACTTTCATTTTCGTCAAGTAAAAAGGTACTTGTATAACAAAACTTGGCATTTTCCGACTATTTTAGTTTTATTGAGTTGATGAGTTCAAGAATTGCGATATATTGATAAAATTAATTATGCAGAATCTAAGTTTGTAATCCCAGCCCGCAATTTTTTATTAGCCAACTACAGCAAAAAAGTTAATGTACAGTGTGAAAAATATTGTTTATAGTGTCTGGAAAAGTGAATAATTTTTCGGTAAACTGACAATGCAAATTTGAACAAGCGTCATCTATTATTTCTTTTTGAATTGTGACTGGCTTTTGTAATCTTTTTTTTGAAAGGCTGGTGAAAAACAAAGTATTTATTAACTCAACAAAGTGCGATATAAAATGATCAATGAACTGACTGGTGTGCCAAGATAGCTACGTATCCTGCGAGCAGACGGGACCGTACCCTTCTAGTTAGGAGTGAGCAAAACATGGAAAGGGAAGACTGGGGAACAGGGAAAAAAATAAATTTCTCCTTTTCCTTTCTAGTCCTAAACCTCCCTCCGTCGAGCGCCGACAAGAAGGGTCTGCTCGCAGCCTGGCTGTTACAAAGAACAAAACTACGGGCGCTATGTTGGATGAGTGAAAAATATGACTGGGCATATGGCAACGCGCGAGTTTTTCGTCCTAACAAGTTCGCTAGATTCTCTTCTAATAAGCGGGGAAGAATCAGAATAATCTCGTACCCAGAGATCTGGGTACGAGATTAGAATCAGAATGAATGGGAAAGAGGAGGTCATAATTTTATGGATAATTAAATAAATGGGGAAGGAAGGGGGTTTGACGGTTTATGGAATAAAAATGGTGGTCGATAAATTTTGCAATATCTCAGTCTTATATACGTGCAACACGTATGAATAATACCAGGGACGGATTCAGGATTTTTGGAAGGAATGGGGAAGGGGAGGGGGGAGGAGGGAGAAGGGGTGAGGGTAATGGGTGACAAATTTTCGAAAGTCAGGCGTGAACTATAGCTAGCAAGCTGTGCCTTAAAAGTCAAGGTATCAGGTCACCAAAACTTTGACTTTCTAGACATATATTGCATATGAAGATATCCCATTCTTTATTTTATTCATTTGCTTCAAAAATGGGGATGGCTAGCCACCCAATCCATCCCCCCCAAACACACACTCCTACTCCCCCCTGAATACATATATTATAAATAGGCCTCTAGAATGCTAATGAAAAAATAGGAAATAGTTACTTTTCATCAGCAGGTTAAAATAATCTGGAATGGTGGTCGATAAATTACGTAAAGTCTTTCCTGTTAAAATCTAAAACCTATAAGTTGACAAACGATTGCGAGAAAAAATTTTGCGAACCATATTTCGATCAATATAGTTCGCAAAATTTGTTCTCGCAATCGTTGTTTGTCAACCGTTTCTCACATATATATTCTATTACTTTATTATTTGGTCGACTTGGTCTTGCCTGGATCCAGCGATAC
Source organism: Zoanthus sanctaehelenae (assembly GCA_028564885.2). Lineage (NCBI taxonomy): Eukaryota > Metazoa > Cnidaria > Anthozoa > Zoantharia > Zoanthidae > Zoanthus > Zoanthus sanctaehelenae. The sequence continues at coordinate 8,587 of JAOTRI020099212.1, forward strand.
AGAGGGTTGTACAGCTAGCGGTTTTACACTACATTTTTATAAAACCTATTTTAAATCGCTTCTCATGCATGGGATCATTGTGGTCTGTTTCTTCTACTAGTGAGGCTAAATCTGGCTCACTCTCGGTGTAACTGAAACTGTGAAGTTTTCTTTGTTTTATATCTATTATGTTCTTTCTATCTATTGTTTTTTTTTCTTTGTTCTACGTCACTCGTGAACTACACAGCCGGTTCTTTATACACTGAGGTAAACCCGCAATTCTTATTGGCTCGGCCAATCGAGAACTTTCTGAGACCCTCAACTAGACTGTCTGACCCTGTATTGACCTTTAAGTGTGTAAACAGGAGTAAATCCGTTAGTCAAATCCGTGCCCCAACCAAAAGTCCGGGTCACTGGACTAGTTGAATTCTTTGAATATTTTTTGTTAGGGTTAGGATTAGGGTTAGGTTAATATTTTTTGTTTTTGATAAGTTTAGGGTTAGGTTAATAATTTTTTGTTTTTGTTAGCGTTAGGGTAAGGTTAATATTTTTTGTTTTTGTTTTTATAATTTTAATTAAAAAACGCTACTTTGATTGACTCGGACTTTTGACTCGGGCTCGGATTTGACTCGTGAAACCGGTGAACTCGTGTAAACAGGTTCTGAAAAGCCCCGAGAGTCGAACTTGTATACATATCAATACCAAACTGTGAAGACCTGAACACACAAGAATGATAAATAAGAATAATCAATAATGGCTGATGTACCAGTGGAACTTGTCAGTGAGCCAATATATCAATACGTATTATGAGATTAGTTTTAATGATAGCTCTCTTCGCTTGCTTGCACCAACTAATACGGAATTTCCAAAAATATTTCATAAAAAGTTCAAGTAATGTAAAATTAAGCCGAAAGAATACTTTGAAAGCTTTCCGGTTTTTTTTATCACTTAGTTTTATGTCCAATTTAAAGAAACAACTTTATTTCAGAATCCTATTCTCATTGAATGAGGAACTACACACAATTTGATGAGAACTAGTGGATTTTGTCCGAGTCTCATTGTTCTTACTTTTTGGTGATTTCATGCAGATTCAAATTGTTTATTATTCTGTTCTTATTTCTAGCAGCTGAAATTGAAGAAAAAACATAATAGAAACGATTAAGGCATTGTGAATGCCGGATGCGCCTCGCTTTGTACTTATTTCATAATTAGTCTGAAACACCACGAGACTTCTTGTGTTTTGTAATAATAGAAATACTTAAACGACAACGTCAATTGCGATGGAAGTGGTGCCAATTCTTCCTAGCTAGCCAGAGGTTAATGTTTAATCGCTCGACGGCTCAGATCTTGGGAGTGAAAGTTTCGGAGTCAAATCGAGATCGACAAATCGATCCGGGGTCGTAGAGATGGGAAGCATCGGTTGTTACGTTGATTTATAAGTTTTAGTGAAAAAAAACATTTTCATTGATATTCGGAACCTCAGCCCGAGTTTGTTTTTAAATTGGTTTTAAATTTCGGCCAATTTGAGCCTCATCAGTTTTACGATTTTTCTTCTCTTTTTCTTTTATAAGAACGCTGTTTTTCGGACCAACGTTGATTCTTAATCTTATGTTTTGGCTGATTTAAGGTTGAAAATACATTTATGAATATTCTTAGTTTTTTGGGAATCGGTATTATGATATTTTCGTTTTCAAAATGATTCTGGTATCTAGGGTAATAGATCTGTATATGACATCGTCATTAAGGATTAGAGTGCAATTGTAATACATGTAATCAGTATAAATAGTTTTTCAATCAAACATGCTAAATTGTATTCTTAACCAACTATGAGTCTAACCATTATTCTTCGAATTTTTTTCAAAATTTGTGCCAATGTCAGCCTATAATATTTGTATTAAGTATATTCGTATATGAGGCAAGAGTGTAAACTGAATCTAAATCGGAAGTTTACTTACGCATGAGGCAGTTTTTGTTTGACTTTTTAGTTTATCTTGCTAATAATAATAATATTAATAATAATTTTTGCAATACTTACTTCTTCACTTCCTACAGTAATTATTCTTGAGTCACGTTTTTTGTCATTTGTTTTTTTTTGTAGTGAAAACTACTAATTTTCTCTTAGTAATTTACCAATAATGATAGCGTTTCATATTTTAAGATATTAATATCATTGCTGTATAAAACTGATTTTTTTTTTTAAAAAAGGTAACAATCGATGAAATACCATCAATAACGTTTAAAAAAGAAAGTTGGTTTGGTCAAAGGAGTTTAATGGGTTTTGTAGTGTACGTAAATCTACTGCGTGAATCCTGTTTATTTTTTCATATAAAAGCTACTATACAGGATGTGTAGGCGGAAAATTTCTGACATATGAAACAAGTACAGGTTTTCCAAATATAAAAACAGACACAGACTCGTTTGTGTCACATGCTCTTCTAGTTTTTCTAGGTTTTTCATGATAATTTAAAAGCTTGTGATTCATACAACAACAATTACAATCTCAACTCAGTCATTCTGATAGCAAGTACAAGAAACATAACAAGAAGGTATGAAAAAATTTTGTATTTACATAAATTTGTGGCGACTTTTGAATTCTCAGTTTAATTTATTAATATGTATACCACAAATTTTCAAAGTCGTATTGGTTTTTACTCTTTTTAATGTTTTAAAAATCTGAGCAAAGCAACAACTTGTCTTAATTACATGAAAATCTTCAGTGTTACTTTGAACATCCTTAAAGATTTAAACATTTTTAAAAACATTTAAAATATAAATGAATGTGCTTTTAAAAAAACATGAATCACTGCATGCATCTTGTTGATACGTCATATAAATTAAATATATCACCCTCCCCTCCCCCAAAGTATTTGCAGCAAATTGTTGATTATTACGTCATTGTATGTCACAAATTGTCACACATTGTAACACACTTGAATGATTCGCCTTTGCCACTTTATGTTTCATTAAACAATCTTCGAGACCAAAGATAGTTTACGATTATTTTCAATTTTGTATCGAAGATTTAACTGCTTGAAGAAAGATTGTACCTTGGGTCGGAGATGAAGGTAATAAGCCGTTTCAACACTGTGCTCTTAGAGAAACTTAAATTTAGCTTTAGCGTTTTAAGATTTCTGCTTGGTTGCCATTCGCATATAGGGAAGCAAATGTTTCCAGCTAGATTCTTTCGATATTCTGATAGTTATTGTCTCTTTGTCAAAAAAAGACTTTTTCTTTCAAAAATTAGAACAGTAAGTGAATTACTTTGAATAGATAAAGGATCCATTCGACAGGAAAAATACTTGAACGAAAGGGAGTCCAAAACAGGTTTTGAAATTTTCAGTCTACAACCAATTATTAATACGAAAAACTGAAAAATAGTTTTTACTTTACATTTAAGATTTTTAAAAGCCTCTTAATTTGTGTTATATTAAAAGTTTTTAGGCCTTAAATTTCATTTTGTTACTGTAAAGTGAGTCTTGTATTTTTATAAACTTAATTAAAAACAGAAAGGAAATGTTTATATTGACAGTTTTTTAATGCTGTTAAGCATTCTAGGTTATTAATGTTGCTGGTGTTTTGAATTTTAAAACTAATGTTTCAAACAAGTTTCATCTATTAATCCTGTCTACGATACAATAAAAGGCTGTTGTTACTTTTTCGTGTACGGTAGACGGGTGTACCTGCTGTGTAATCGTGCGCGCATACACACAACATTTCAACGAAACTGTCATTTAAAGAGCTCATGAATTGTTTGAAAAATTATAGGCACAATGTAACCTTTTCTCTTAAATACTATATTTGCATTTCGTTGTTTCGTGATGCTCGATCTGTTAGTGTAGGTTTTTAAGTTTATAAAGCTTGTTATTGTTTTGTTGACGTTGACTGGTTTGTGCCGTCAATTTTATTTGACCCACTTAGTGAATGTATTTCCTCCATTTGAATTGTCCTACGGCTACGATTGGTACTGGAGTTAATGCAGCCAAAACTTATATTACACACAGTGTTTAGAGATTTACTCAAAAGCCATGTTGATCCGACAATTTATGGTACAGAGAAATGAAAACAAGTCCGAGGAAGGAAACATACTTGTATAAATCCAACTTATTAATGTACACAGCGTTTGATCCGGCCAGGTTTATCCCAGTAAACGGAGATGGCCGGATTTACCCAACTTTTGTACTTTCGCAGCTATCTCTCCAACTCTCTCTCTCTCCGTGAAGAGTATAAACTGTTTTGGGATTTTTCAGCTCAGCAATCAAGTTCAGTCTGTTCAGATATGTATATACAATGTACATAATAGGACTGACTGGAGTACAATTCAGTCAGTAACCATATCGCAGATTTGTTAATTCAGGTTGTGTGATAATACTGATCATGACCAAATTGGAAAACACAAAGTCATGTATTAATTCATAGTAATCATTTATACTGTTTCCGAAAAAACAAAAAAGTGCATTTTAATTGCAATTTTTCATTTATGGTATTATGTTAGAAATGCAAAATTACATTGGGGGAAATAGAGTACAATACAGTCACAAATTCTTCCAGTTTTGAAAGTTGTTGAGTTGCTATTGTGATTATAATCTATGTTGTGGTTGGTGGATTTAGCTGAAAGTAATAATTAAACATGATTTGCTTAAGAAGCTGACCAATTGCAGGTGTCTGATTACAGTCAACTTTCTGATTACCAGTGTTTATTTGCAGGTGAACAATTACTGCCAACTGTCTCATTACACTGTCTAATTACAGGTTCTTATTACCTATAAAGTACTTCTTCATGGTCTGGCCCCCCTCTCGAACCTATTAACTATTTATATACCTGTCTATGCTCTCTGTTTCTCAAGTTCCTACAATCTGTCTGTTCCTAGATCTAGAACTGCCACATATGGCAATTGATTCTTTGTGTGTGCCTGCCCTATGGAATCAGCTCCCACTGTCAATTTGACAATCAAAAAACTTAGATTCTTTTAAAGTTTAACTTAAAACACATCTTTTTAAAATTGTTTATAACTGCCGAAATAAGAATTTTATTATATTATTTTAATTTATTTTAACTTTTATTGATTTATTAATTTTAATGTAAAAAGCATTAAGACTTTGTATTATGCATTTTTAGGAACTGCATTATTATTATTATTATTATTACAATTTTGTTAATTAGGTTAATTAGTGCCAGATACAGCAGTTTGTTCACCCATTAAATGTTAATTAATTTGATAATCGATTTCTTCAAATTTCAACTTTGCTTAATTTGATCTTTTAACAGCTTAGTGAACATGAAATTAAAATAAAATTATCTGTCTCCTATTTATCAATCTTAGCACATAGTTGTGCACATTAATACTATAATCTTTAAAATACATCAAAATCCAATCAAACCAATTGTTACTTTAACAAAATTTTTCTACCCTGTACTAAACAGTGTAACTAATTACAAAATGTTATTAATTGTTCCAGACTAAGCTTTCTGTGATTAAAACATCCTGTTCTAGACTGGATGGTCTCAAAACTATACCCTGAATAACGGCACATACAAACCGCATAGTTAATAAAAGGGAGTACCTCACCTTATTTGGGTATTAAAAATTTCAGCATCTTTATGCTCATTTATACTTTTAAAATCTGACCATTTTATTTTCAGCTTGCAACTGTATAAAATGCTAGTTGAAAAAAAAAAGACTTAAAAAAGCTAACTTTAAAAGGAACATAAAATATTTTATAATAATAATAATAATAACTTAGGATTTATATAGCACCCTTTCCATATGGATATGATCAAAGGCGCTTTACAGATCAGTACAAGGTTTGACAGTTGAGGGTCTTAGATAGTCCGCTGGAGCGGC
>JAOTRI020099223.1:2500-14407 GCA_028564885.2 Zoanthus sanctaehelenae
GGAATCCATAGCCCATATCATCCCAGAGCTCCTTCATTACCTGAATATAACCTTTCTTTCTGCCATTTTCGTTTATCGGGCAATCCTTCGCAATAATCTCTTGTGCTCTACTTTTGCATTCTAGGACAGCCTTATTCATGTCCTCGGTCCAATTAGTTCGTTTTCCTTTACGAGACATAGTGTTTTACATTCAAATGTAGAAGTATAAAAACGATAAAAAGCGATAAAAACGATAAAAACTAAAGAGAGCCCAACATCACGAATATATAATAATAATAATAATAATAATAATAATAATAATAATAATAATATATTTAAAGTCAAATTCAAATAGTTGCACATTCTTCCTAGCCAGTGGCTAATGTTTATTTGCTCCATGGCTCATATCTTGACGTGAAAGTCAAATTTGCTGAGGGAGGAAAACCGGAGTACCCTGGGAAAACCACCTCGAAGTCAGATTGAGATCGACAAATCTCAGCCCACGTGTAGAGCCCAGGAATCGATCCTGGGTCATAGAGGTGAGAGGCACGACTGTTGATCACTATGCCAACCTGACTCCTCGTCTTTGGTTTTAGGCATTTCCTTTTAACTTTGCCATAAATAATATTTAGCCGGAGATATAGCTGCTGGTATTCAGACAACTATATGTTAAAGGTTTATATTACATATTATTTAGGTATTTATTATTTTTTTAAATGAATTCCGAACAGTTTGCAGAACGTTTGGATCTTGCAAGTTAGTGAATATTTAAGAAAAAATAATGTAAACGTTAAAATATTTGAGCGTGAAGGAAATTCCCTGTGCACACGTGTTTTGAAAAACTATAAATTTAGAGCTGATATGCCACAAAAAGCAAAAAAGATACAGAGGCCGGGAGATTGGAATACATATTTTTTAAAACCAAAAGTAACGTGTCCGACTTGGTATGTACAAACGAATTTTAATTTAGTGGCAGAAAGTCGGTGGTTTAGCTACTTGTTATCATCACCTGAAGTCTCCAATGCTCCTCATTTTTTCTCTGGGACTTGTAACTTTTTACCCTTATCACAACTTGATTTTTTTCTTTTAATCTAACTGTAAAAATACAACATTGTTAAGTTTTAAATGTGAAAGTATGTAATGTAACGTCGGAAGGAATCAGAAATTTCGTACTCTACCTTCGACATCAAAAATGTAGCCTTCGCAAAAATTTCCATATCCTCTTGCTTGGATTTTTCGGGGAACTTTAACTTCCTGGGTGCCCCATCTTTTGGCAAAGTCAAGTCCCAATTCCGGAACGTGCTTCAACGACTTTGTCCACGGTTCAAACACAGATGTCTCAAAATATGAACTTGGAGCCATTTTATTTGTTTTCACGTCCAGCCTCGTTTTGAATCTAAGATGGCGGAATCGTGATAAAATGTTATAAATCGACAGCCACGGCGAACCTGTTTGTAATGAATAATTTGCTATTGTTTGTTGTGATCTAGGCTGCCCTTGAAGAAGCAAGGAATGAGTGGAGGCGAGACATGTCCAGGAATATATCGAAAGGGAAGGTAAGTGAATTCATATATCTTTTCTTTCTATGACATAGATGAATTAGACAGAGCTCCCGCGCATCCTTAACAGTCTTGTTTTTAATTTTAATCTCTTAAAACATTTTCAAATCATTTTAACTGAAGCTTATTTAAGAAATATAAATAAATAAAAAATAAAAAAATAAAAATGACAACTCCCCAAAGAGGCTTTTCAGTGTCATGTTAAAAACCTCTTCCCCAATGAAGAATCCCAACTAGTAGGAGGTAAACCAGTTGGCTATTTACAAAGCGTGGTAAAAGTGTCCCCGGGATTACGAGGACAAACTCATTCAGTGGTTAGAGTTGGGGAATCGAACCTGGGTTTTCTGCATTCAAAGCCCCAGCACTGACTACTGCGCCTCGCTGGCTGTAAGTTTTTCATCACGCAAACTGAATGTTGGGAAGAAGCATCGGAGAGCAAACGTAAAGAGTGTTCAAAGCCCACAACTTTACCGCCATCTGGTCAGCTTAGTTAGGAAGATGCCAGTCAATCTGGTTGGAGGCTTGGGTTCGATTCCCGGCCGAATCAACACTCAGGGTCTTGGAATAATTGAAGAAAAGGTGCTGCTTTTGTTCTAGCTTCTGCAATTGGTTAGAATTTCGGGGCTTCTCGGATAAGAGCTTTAAACCGTAAACATATGTTTTTATGTGTGTATGTCTCAGTCTGTCATGTGAAAGGTCTCCGTTCACTTTAGAGTTGTGAAAATGGTGTCTCCAATTAGTAGACCCTTGTCCCGAAATATATATTGACACCAATTAGGGATGATTCATTATTTTTAGGGAGGACCAGGTCGCCTAAAAAGAGACAATATCTTATAAGTTTTTTTTTTTGCTGGGAAATGCCGGATCTTAAAAGCAATTTTCGGAAAAGTGGAAAAATACCGGATTTGTGCTAAATGAGGGAAAAGCGCGGGAGTTTAATTATTATGTTGACTTTATGTGTTTCTACCTAGTATCTTTTGCAAAAAAAATATCTTCAAAGAATGCCGTATTTACATAAGCAGTAACAGAACACCGTTAGCGGTCTCATTTTTACTCTCTTTCATTTTAGACAGAGTCTTGAATTTTTTTTATAGAACCTCTTACGAGTTACGGGTGTTTAAAAATATTTGCTTGAAATTCAAGATGGGCTTTGAAAAAATAACAATTAGGTTCGGTTCAAATTACAGGACCCAGTCATTTCGCACCCTGAGTGAAGCTGTTTATTCTGTTTTAATTGTTGGGCTGATCACAGTCTAATTTTTATCTTGATTATATAGAGACATTAGTTCAGATCTTATAATTGGGTTTTAAAAAGACCTGGCTTGTTTTGGCCAATTGGTCATAAATTCTTAAAACCTAACTAGTACTAAAGGTTAAATGTTTAACGCCATAACGATTCTTTACTACAGCCTCTGTCTACCAGAAGTGCTTCAATACTAGATGATGTAAAAAGCAGACTTGCAGTGGTAAGTATAGAGACGTTACTCTGTGTCGGCAATGGCTTTGTTATCCATGTCCCACTATTCTCTCTAATGAGAATCAAATAAAGGAAACCTATACACCATTGTATTTGAAACTCTTATACAAGTAAAGAAGTTTAGTTGGTTTGTAACTTGTTGTAACCATTTTACTGTGTGAGCATGGTAGAATGCAACCTATACGCTGACTGGTTTGCACGAATCTGTGCTGCTCAGTATCCACTGACATGAACAACATTGGGAATATATCATAGTTTGTGAGATATGTAAGGAGAATTGAGATCTCAGCTTAGCCAGAATTTACTGAAAGAAATAGCTTTGACTTCATTACTTTTTTGATCCAGCTGTTGTTGGCTCCTTTATGAATTTCAAATAGTTGAAGTAACTAAGCAAAAAATAATTTATTCATCAATAAACAAACACATGCTTCATTTACCGTCAATAAACAAACAAATACTTTATTTATCGTCAACAAACAAATAAAAAAAATACAATAAAAAAACAATCAGATACTTTATTTAACGTCAATTGCCAATGAAATATGTGTACAAAATATCACCATATGATGTGATATAGTTCGCCACACCTTTTCGTTTGTAATTTTATTATTTCTTGGTATTTCTCATTGATAACATGTTTGAGAGACAGGCCGTTTATACTCTTTCTTTCTTTTTGATTCACTATAAAATGATTTGTTGAGTCGGCTTATTTCCACACTAACGATGAGGGTTGTCCCTCAATACATGTTTGTGTTAATCAAATGGGTGTGATGTTCATATTTATTGGTCATCTACGTTATACATGATACATATAGAGTGTAAAATATTCGTTCTCTTTTTGTGGCTATTTCCCAACGTCACAGGAAGAGGAAGAATTATCTCAAGTAATGCACAATATGAACACAGGACAGGAACTTATCCGGCAGAAAGAAAAGCGGTTGAAGGTGTTGGAAAATGCTCTTCTTGGTGGTTTGGTAAGTTCTCTCATTTAAGTGCAACTATTGTTATGAAACCTCTCTCGATCTTCTGACCAGCTCTGCTTATTTTTTAATTTTGTTTCGTCTTGGGTTATTAAATTGTCATTACGAACCTAGTTGAAGGAAATTTCACCTTTTTATAGAGTATTATGCACTTTTTACAATGACTGGTGCTCATACCCTTAAGGTTATGCTTATAGCAGACTTAATTAGAATTAGAAATCAATAATTGAGGGAGAAACTATTGCTTGATAAAAGTCATCCACTAAAGGACCTACTCCCTCCGCAGAGGGAACGCTTACTAAGGAAGCGAGTACACAACTATATCTTACGCAGTGGAAAAACTGAACGCCTTAAGCGATGCATTATTTAAGCATTAAAGCACAACTTTCTATGACTTTATCGGCGAAATAGAGCACGCGTAATGTTGGGAGAGACTCGAGAACGTTGTAAAATCAGAAGCCACAGGCGAGTGATTTTACAACGTTTCGAGTGTCTCTCCCGACATCACAAGTGCTCTATTTCGTCCAAAAGTCATAGAAAGTTGTGCTTTAATGCTTTTATGATATAGCAAGACATGTGAAAAAACAAGCAAGCGAAAACCATGACTTTATCGGTGTAATAAAGCATAGACCTCTTGCATAAATGGCGACCATTTAAATATTCTTTTATCTTCATTCATATTAGCCTCACTAGCCTCGTTTTGGAAAAGATATTCTTTTCAACTTTCTGCTCGAACAAGAGGCTAGTGAGGCTAATATGAATGAAGATAAAAGAATATTTAAATGGTCGCCATTTATGCAAGAGGTCTATAGATTTGAACCAATAAGAGCTCGCGTTATATCTTTGCTATATTATAATAATAGATGCCTTTACAACTTTATAACATAAGTGGTTGTTAATATGTGTATTGATGTTGTTATTGTTGTTTTTAAGTTGTAGAGTCGCACGTTTCTCTGGGGGTATTTTAGTGAATTGCGAATTTTAATCTATCTCTGTATCTAACCTAATGTACTTTTCTGTTTGGTGAACGAAGAAGAAAGGTTTTAGGACTAACACGGGATCTTAAGATTGCTTCTCAGACGCTTTACTCACTGAACTTACAGAAACTTGCGTAGAGAACAGGGCCCAGTTGTACAAAAACCGATTCGCGCAACCCCAGGGTTATGAACTTATTTCCAATCTTACAAGGAGAGGTTTTAGCTTTAGTTTTCGGATTAACGAGACTTTTTCTAGAAAAACAGAACAGTCTTCATAGATAACCGTTTACCTTTTCTTAAAGAAGAAATTCCAGTTTGAATTTTTGCTTAAACCAGGGTTAAACTTAACCAGCTTTTGAACAACTGGGCCTATATCATTTGTGTGGTTTTTCTAGATGGAACATCGAGTATACAATTGCCTTACTAACTGCTGACTCAATATACCATACAAATACAGTTTTATTTTATTTTGTTACCCCATGAGCTAACGACTTGTGGCACCATCCTTTTGACACGGGTGCAAACCATCATCACTAATGTTACTTTCTGAGTCTCCAACTATATATACAGTACCTAAAATAGGCATTGATATGCGTTAGTATATAATAGTAATGATATTGATAACAAAGAAAATATGAATAAAATAAATCTCATTGTCATAAAGATATGCAGGTTGGTTGGAGTTTGAGGGTTTGAGGTTTTAGTTTCAGTATTAATGGATTTATCATTTTCATTTGCTAGTTTATACCCGTGTTAGAACACAATTGACAACTAGATTCACACATACACTATTTCTGGATTATTATAGTGGAAAATTCCAATGCCATGGAAGTCCAAAACGACACAGTCGTTTTTTATTGAAGCTGATGGTGAAGCTCTGGAAAATATTCACATAATCAGATAGTGATTTAAGATTGCAAAACGTGTAGGAACATGAGATTAGGAGGAGTCTGATTTAGCCTTTCCCAGAACATTGTTATTGATTTAGTTGTTGTTCACAAGGTCGACTCGAACCCCCATTTCTTTTTTCTTGCATTAGAAACTAATTCGGAAGTCGCTAATTTTGTATCTTTACTATGATTTTTTTGTCCAGTCCATTGCTACATCAGACTCTGAAATAGATTATCCAGACTATGTTGAAAGGCCACGAGCACCGCATGGATTATCTGCGACGCACCTACGTCACCATCGCCAACAAGGACGGCAGGCTCAGAGAGAAGATGATGATAGTAGCGGGTTTAGCAGCAGTGATTATGGTGACGTTCGAACACGTTCATATGTGTATGGCCAGACGCCTCAGCAAAGAGTACCAGTCTCCAAATTGGGATCAAGGCGAATAGGAGCAGCTACCCAGCGAGTGGAGGATTCGTTGCAACAGATTAATGGTGACCTGTCGCGCATTCTTTCGTTACTCAACTCACGTTCAACATTACCTTTTCGTGGCTCTTTTGTCTCCCAGTCACAACCTGAATTCGGCAGGCAGTTAGACCATCATTCATTGCAAAGTCACTTGGGGCCATTGGGACCAGCAGAGGGACATGGTCTGCATGGGTCTTCAATGGTGCAACCCCCTCCAGGGTAAGAGAAAGGAGTTTATCTCGATTAGTAAGAGTCCGTATAATAGAAAATATGACTATTGATGATACAAAAGTAATTACAAGATACATAAACATCTGCAACTTTGCAATTTAAACAGTTTTATGTATTTACAAATTTTTGCTTTGTGTTCAGATATTCATAACACTCTAAAATGTTCGAACATGTTTGTTTCTTCAAAAATTGTCTTGTCGCAGTTTTGATCGAAGATAATAGGTTGTTTCGATAGTCATTCAAAATCAAATCATCTGGTCTATTTGCAACTTTGAGTTTCAGTCAAGATGACAGCTATTTAATATTCAGGAAAAACGGGATTAGAGATAAAAGTGAAGATAATCTAAAGTTTGGATAATCAAATAGTCCTTATAATCAGAGTACAGATAATCAAAGTTAAGATAATGGAATAGTCTGGATAATCGAAATCCAGATGATCAAAGTCCATATAATCAATGTTCAGATGGTCGAATAGTCCGGATATTGGAAATCCAGATAATCAAACTTCCCGCAAAACTGATAAATCCATGGATGTTGACATCGTTGTGCAAATGCTCCATTTCCGTCAATAAAAACATGACTGATTAAAAGATAAAAGTTCAGTGGCCGGTTCCTCAAAACCCGATTAGTGTTAACCCAAGGTTAATTTTTTAATCCATGTTTTTGTTACCTACCTTCTATAGCTTCCTTTGGGTTGGAATTTTGAATTTAACAAGTTGCTTTATTGGTAAAATTGAGCAGAATTTTGTAAGCATCACAAATAATAATAATTAGCAGAAGAACTATTAACGTATCTATTTCTTTAGCTTTTTATAAACTAATTGGGGACACGGGACCTACGGTTTAACGTCCTTATCCGAGAAGACGCGAAAGTCTAACCATTTGCAAATGTTAGAGCAAAGGCACCACTTTCTCCTCAATTATTTTTTAAAAGACCCTGAGTGTTGGTCCGGTTGGGAAACGAATCCGAGACCTCCCGCACAATAGACTGGCACCTTACCAACTAGGCTAACTAGGCGGCGGTACTATAACGAGTACGAGATTTTAAGCGCGCACGCTCTAACCAGCAAACTCGTTGTTGAGAGAACGACTTTTGCTTGTCCTGTCGACGAGTGTAAACGCGCGCTTGAAATCTCAAACTGGTACTGGATCTGGTACTCGGATCCTCTCTAGTATGTTAGTAATGAACCGGAAGCTGTACAAGTATCTTCTCCTACGTCATTACACAATGACTTTACATGAAATTCATGCTCGCACAAAAATAATAGCTATCCCAAAATTGTCTTAATTGTCAAGTTTCGAAACTCAAAAAACGTAACAAAAATTGCCAAAAACTTTTTTTTTCTTAAATTTAGAATTAATAAAGGTTTTAGCTTTTCATGTAAATGATAAAAATAATAAGCAATACAGGGACTCAGTAATATATTTATGAATTTATTTCATAAATGGAAAGATGCGTCGGTGTTTCTACAGAAACAGTTCTTTTTAAAAATAAGTAAATCAGTATACACCATAGTGGAAATGATTTTTTTGCTGACGTTTTGGACTGGAGTTCTTCGTCCATTTTTAATAGATTTTTAATAGATGAATTTATTTATTCATTTCACAGCAATTCACAGTTACTGAAGAGTTTCGCAAACTGGCATTTTCACCAAAGGACTACAATTCCACTTCAAATTTCTCCCGAGCGCATTATCAGCCCTTCGACCCTCCAATATACGCTCGATTTATACGGGTAACTCTCACCGCTTACCTCAAAAAAGGCTGCATGAATCTTGAGATTTTTGGTTGTGACTCAGGTTTGATATCATACAGAGACCTTTTGACCCTAGGGCGAGAACGAGTACAAGACTTTAAAGCACGCGTACACCTTTTTTTAACCCTTTCACTTCCAATAAGCTATCAACACTCAACTTTTCCTTAAATACCAAACTCAAAATAAAACATTTGGTAATGAGAAAATGAGAATTGATCAAGCAAAGTAAACTGCTGGAGATTAACTGTGAGATTCTCTCAAACTTGTTCCATGAAAAGTATAGAGACAAGGTGGGATTTTCCCGCGCCTGAGAGAAATGACGTGACAAATTACGAAATGTGATTGGTTTATAATATCACATGTAAAAATATCGTGTTTTTACGTGTGTTCAGATACCACATTTCTTGGTGGTAGAAATCCTTGTAAAACACTGCAGTTTATATAATAAAATATTTCCCCCTGTTATCTGTTGTTTTGCTTTACTTTGCTCGCACTGTAGCAAGTTACTGTGCTCACTCAGTGGGTGGATCCATCAAATTTTTTTTTAACCCATTCAATCCCAGTTGAATTATTAAGTTCTCCGAACTTGAGCTCTTATACCTCATTGAACAAGTTTGAGAGAATTTCACTTTTAATCTTTAGTATTTCGCTTTGTTTGATCAATTCTCATTTTTTCATTACCAAATATCTTATTTTGTATTTATTATGTAAGGAGAAGTTGAGTGTTGATAATTGATTGGGAGAGAAAGGGTTAATTGGTAATGAATTAATGGAGCCAAAATAATTTGTAATATTACACACATTAAGGTATTCTGTTGATGAACAATAACTGTTCTGTTACTTTTTATTCTATTAAGTTAAATTTTTTAACAGTGTTATAGTTATGTTTCTGAAGATGTATATTTCATATAAAAGTTGTTCTTTTGACTACGGGTTTTCTGGAAAAAGCGCGAGCATTGAAATCTTGTCCTTGTTCCCGAGTTTAAAGGTCTCTATTATAACAATATAGTTGATGTTCGCGGGCGTAAATATGTTTTGGGCCCGACTCAGGCTCATTTTAGCCCGAGCGCAGCGACTTTGGAGAGCATTTAGCACAAAAACAAGAACATTTTGCTACTTCAGAAACGCGGATATTAAAGCGGCGGGATCTAATATATTAGAGCCCGCCAAAATGTCCGTTAGACGGCCCAGATAATACGCCACAATGCTCGCCAAAGTTAATATAATTCTGTATATGTGTTGAAAGTTTTGCATTGTTTATATGTTTGCATGAGAATGACTACATAATTAAATAACGTAACTGCGCATGTGCAGCTAGGTACCAAAGAAGCGGCAGTAGTATACAGCTGTTTTGCTCCTATTAGAGCTCGTCAGTACTACATAGCCTCAGCCACATAGGAAAGTCACAAGGTCTCCCTAGTAGGTAGCAGTAACTTCTACGGTGGACTAAAAGTCTCTTTAAACCTAAGTCACCACACTTTAAGTGTGTGCCCTATGCTGCAATGTTTGCATGACGTAGTTAAATGGAAATGTCTTCAGAGGACATCGAGAGAAATTGGTAAAAATTCCATTTTGGTCATCAACGGATACCTAGGGACCAATATCTCCGTCATTTTTACCTGTCTCCGGCTCTTTCCATAAGCCAATGAAGGCTTAGGCTTAAAGAGACTTTTAGTTCACCTTAGAAGTTATACCTAGCTACTAGGGAGACCTTGTGTCTTTCCTATGTGGCTCAGTGAGGCTATGTAGTACTGACGAGCTCTAATAAGAGCAAAACAGCTGTCTACTACTGCCGCTTCTTTGGTGCCTAGCTGCACATGCGTAATTACGTTATTTATTTGACTACATAATTAAAATAAACAAAAGCTAAGCCAAAGTTAAACACCGGATTGTGCACGTGCTTATGCCAAAGCTGTCAAAGCCCAACCTTTGAAAAGCGGGAAACATTTTCAAAGGTTTAGGAAGTACATTTTATGTTGCGGGAAAATCTTATGTATTCTCATTGTTTATTGGCTAAGTTGCTCCAATAGTAAAATTGTTTATATCATCGTGCAAGATAAAGTTGAGTTCTAAGGGCGTTCAACCTTAGGTAGTGGAAGTTAAAGTCGTGTTTGTTATGCAAATTAACAGAAAGACAGAAAGGGAGTTTGTGTTTTTTAATAAGTATTCAATATTAGTGGACGTAAAAGCGGAATTGAGATTTATATGTAACTAACGGGAGAGCCGAGAGCGGAGACTAGGCAAAAAACGTAAGCCTTCCGTCAAAAGCTAAGCGGCAGAGTTGACATCTTTGCTAAGATTGCTAGAGTTTTGTGAGCTATATTTGCAACCGAATTCTAAACAAATGCACTTGATTTTCATCCATTTTAATTAGTCACCAAAATAGCTGCGTTGGAAATATCATTTTTTAAATGGTCATGTGATGTTCTGTTTATTTTATAAATGCTATAAATATTGATAAAATCTCCACCTAAATCACAAGTTTTTACTTATCTTTGAAACAACAAAACAGTGTAATTAAAGTAGTCATTTTATGAATGAAATCTAAAAGGAATCGGGCCCGCGCCCCCGAGCGGGAAACTCTCGTCATTGGCTAATCATGTTAGTTACCATGGCGATACCAATATACTGAAACGTGATATCGTTTTCATTCACGAATATTTGTATCTGTAGAGCTAACGAGCATGCATGATTCCATTCAATTCCTTGAATATGACAAAGTTTGATACAATTCTAAATGACACAAAGAGATAAGCTTAAAAGATAAACCTATAGTTGGGAGAAAAAGGAGTAGCAGTTAGTCACACCGGATTATCTGAATCATATACAAGTATTTTTTAAAAAATAAATATTTCAAGTATATCAAGAATGGCTAATTTGTATTATCACGTTGAACTATTCGTCTTTTTGTGTTTACCAATAGAAGTTATTGTGAAATGCATTCGATCTTCCAAGCAAATTAAGAACGTATACTTTTCTTATCGAAGCTAAGTAATGAGCGCAGACTGAGCTAAAGGAAAAAGCTCCTTCAAAATAGTATTTCTCTCTGGTCCTTTTAATTTGCAGACTTATCAGAAACTAATGCTCAAAAGACAAAGTTCAGGCATCTTCCTAAAGGTAGGTTATATGAACTTCAAACATGGTTTCAATGTTCGCGTTACTTTGTTTATAAGGCTTCAAGACAAGTTAACTAAGTAGTTTTCAGAAGCTATTCATGATCAATAGTTTGATCTCAAGAGTGATTTTCTTTCTTAATTCATAGACTTTCATTATTGTTACAAAGTAAAAGATGTTCTTTCACTTTTCCCCATAGAACGTGAACTTATAATAATGTGACTCTTCTAAGCTGGCATTCTTTCTGCTTATTCTGCTTATAGGATCCGGAGGCAGCGTGGCGCAGTGGTTAGAGCTGGGGCTTTGAATGCGGAAGACGCAAGTTCGATTCCCCGGCTCTGATCACTGAATGAATTTGTCCTCGGTGATCCAAGGGACAAATTTACCACGCTTTGTCAATAGCCAACTGGTTTGCCTCCTACCAGTTGGGATTCTTAATTGGGGAAGAGGGAGGTTTTTAATATGACATTGAAAA
>JAOTRI020099234.1:0-25023 GCA_028564885.2 Zoanthus sanctaehelenae
AGAAAAATAAAATGAAGTTGAGAACGCTTCAATCGCGAAATTTAATGCCCTTTTTTCATATTTGCCTATTGAAATCGTGAAAATAAAACCCCGCGAAACATTGCCTCGTCAAAATCGCGAAAATAAGTACCCGCGAAATTAAGTACGAATAAAGTAATGATAAATTAAGTTTCTCGTATTAATTTAGTACCCAAAGTTTTGCTGATCGATCAAGATATAGAGATTCCCTTTTCTATATATTGTATGACGGCCTTACTTAATAATTTCTTTTATTTGCAAGAAATTATGTTTTGATGTGGTTGTTAAATTTTATTAAAACATTTTATGGTATGTATCGATTCTTTATGTTTGTGTGAACGGTTGTTCAACACATTCATAAAAATGAACGCGTGATTTGGTATTTAAAAACAATTGCTTCACGAAGTTATTTCATCAACCTGCTGTTTTAAATATTCCTTTACGGATCAATGAAATTCCGCATAACAAGGTCATGATGTCACACTCCTACTCAACAAGTGAAATGAGGCTTGTCGTAGATCTTCAATTTCGATGAAAAGTATAAAGCGGTAGCGTGTGATTTGTATACTGAAAGTAAATGACTTATTTTTCCTGAGCGAAAAAACAATTGTTTTTACCCGCAATCTCCAGGATACAGAAAAACGTCGACTTCTTATAACATTCAAGAAATGACTGTTGCTGTGATTGTCGGCCTCTTAGCACTCGTCTGCGCTTTTGCTATTATGATTGTGGTAGCCGATGAATACACTCGCAATGATCACCGAAAGGTTCTCTGACTGTTTCGTACTGTTGTGCATTTATCCATCTACAAACTGTTTAGAGATATCTGCTGCAAAGAAATAAACTTGTTGCTACACATCACATGGGCCTAAAAAGGTGTTTGTCATGCAAATACAAATGGGTGTGGATCGGAAAAGCTAAATCGTCAATTCTCGCGCTTCATCGCAAAACAAGTTCAAATTCTCAGTCTTTTCGGTAGTTTTTGCTACCAACACTACTTGGAAATCTGTACCCGAACGGAGCAGTGAAAGACGATAGCTAAACACTAAACTTTCATCTCCTGTTTAAGTCGTCTGACAAGTGTTTCTATTTGATTTCAACTTAATAGCGAACATGAACACAGCGTAAAGTCCTAGATACCGTTTTTATTTGAAGTAGAGGCTGGGTTTCGCTTGATATATATTTATTTTTCTTCACTTTAACATTAAAAAAAATCTAAAAATATATTGTTCTTTGTACTCTGTACGTTATTTTTTCCTTAGTTGGCCAAAGAACACCAGGATAAAGTAGACAGAGACATTTCTCACGCACAAAGCGATGCTGCTTTAACATATAACGTGAAATTATTTAGTAGCGGGAGGATGTCCTTTTAAGTTCGTGATTTGCATCACTGGTAATATTGTTATATACCTTTCTGCACATTTGTTGGTGATATTCTAAAATAGGGTGCAAAGGTGCATTTTCCAGAGGTAAGGCTAAATCGATATTCCTTTTTCCTCGAGCCTCACTTGCTTGTTTTGTAAAACAGTGCTAGGTCGTATTACGAAACTCAAGCTTTTTTCAACAAAGTTTTTAAACTGTTGGATAGCATGACCGCTCTTTATTTTTATTTTAATTCTTTGTTGTGTATGTTCCCAAGAGTTTTGTAATTTATTTGTTTTACCCGTTGTAATCAGTTTCGTAATTTTTTATCCGTACACTTGAGAAAGGCAGCAGTACGAGCGGCCGAAAATTTGTGAAACAAATGTTTTTATAGATCAGTTTATGTTTATAAATAATTTTAAAATGTCTTCCACTGATCGCCCGAGTTATATATTTATTAACCTACTAATCAGTCAAAAAGGAATGTTCAAACTGAATGATCGATGAAATTCTCTGATATTATAGCAAAGCGAGGCTCGCTCATTACAGCATAGACCTTCAGTAGAGTAGCCAATCAGAATGCAGGATGAGTGTTACGTAGTAGTAAAATTACTCATAGTGTTGTAGAGGCTCTAATTGTTGATAGTTTCACGTACTATGCGGTCTATGCTTTCCCGAAAAGCAAAACTGGGGGTGAAACTACGTTCCACATAACACTTTTCAAAGATAATATAATATCATGACGTGTTAACTAGTGAAAGATGAAACTCCTCGATGGAAATGCTTCAAATGACGGTACACGTAACTGTGGAAATAACAACAAAACATTTTGCACAAATTTCCTTTATTCGACAAAATGGTTTAAACAAAAAACACTATGTAGTTTTACTAAAACTATTATTCGCCTCAGTCTCGAATATCTGGGTGACGAATATTCACTTCGCCTTTGGTCTCGGAGAAATATTTGCTGCGCCCAAGACGAATAATAGTTAAACTTAAATACACATCCATTGTTAACAGTACTGAAGTGCTATTGGTCAATATTTCTCAAGTGATACTAACGTTTATATCGCTACGTGATGAATATATTTGTTAAACCTTTATTTTTTGACCCTTGACCTAAAAACAACCAACTCCTCAATAAATTCAAACCACCCGAAAAATGAGAGCGGGAATGGTTTATGCAGTTACTGAGACTTCTGGCAACTAATCAAAAAGTTACCAATTTAACTCCCTGCAGTTTTCCGCGATCGCATATTTGTGTGACCTTCTTTTCGCCTAAGCCAACTCAGCTTTCCATCCTTCCGGGGTAGGTAAATGAGTACCAGCGTCTGTCAGGAGCTAACCTGCGATGGATAAGTGCCCCGTCCAGGGGGAGTCAAAGACTCTCATCTGCTTAACAGTACAGAAACCGGAGATGAGCGCCGGCTCCATGGGCCGCTAGGCTTGAAAGGATTTAGCTTTGAAAATTTGCAACTTGGATAAAAATTGATAAGAGTGTTCCTCAAGTTATATGCTTAGAAAAAATTTTGAGTATCGGATGCTCTACCCACTGAACTACAGAAACAAACCATTCTTTCTAGATTTAACTTTCCATTTTCAAAAGCTGGAATTATTTACACATAATTTTGTTCTATTTGGGCTTCTTTTTAAAGAGAATATGACACGAAATTAGTTTTTCGATTTTCTAAAAGATCGTAAAAACATATTTCTGCAAAGTTTGAATGAAATTCGATAATAAACCAAAGAGTTACGGTAGTTTTAATTTAAGGTTGTTTTCCTATTTTTGGCACCCTATTTTGGAGGACTGGGACGAGACACAGGTAGTGAAACGTCACCAATACGTCATTTTGTTGGGGAGTATTCCTGCGTTCGTCCCCGTCTCTCTATATTTTTTGTATAGACCAAGCAAAAAAAGATGTCAGATTTTGATTCTACAGAAGAAATAACACGTTTTTTGTTCACCTGAGTTCTTAGCCAAGCGACTAGCTTAAAAGGGGACAAGTTTTTCAATAAAAATTGGGAATTTCGGAACGCTAAATCTCCGCGGAACTCATTGTATTACCCTAAAACTTGTCAGAAACATGTTTTTTGTAATGTTCTTTAGAAAATCGAAAACCTATTTTCGTGTAATGTGCTATTTAAATATTCTATGCTACTAATACCTACTAAGGTCCAAATTTCTGTCCACGGTAATCTCCATTCAAAGTCGCTTTATTTTAAAGGTAGTTAAACATTTTAAAGTCCCAGTTGTATTGCTAAATTCTCCCAATTTGAGTCCATAGTTTTCATGGAACAAGTTTGAAAGAGTTCATCTTGATTGAAAGAATTTTACTTTTAATTTTCAGTTGTTTGCTTTGTTTGATCAATTCCTAATTTCTTATTACTTGATGTTATATTTTGTATGTGTTTTGTTCAGAAAGGTTAGTTATTGATATCCTTCTAAGTGTTCAAAATAACGTACTCAAATTTTGTTTTCTTTTGTAAGCTCTTTTGTTTGGTCCAAAATTTTTAGCCGGCTATTTTCGTAGCCCTGTAAAATATCTTGTTTGCAAAACGCTATAAATATAAGTAACCCGTACAAGACAACTGTGTTGTAGAAACGAAAATCGCCGGCAAGATCCAAAATCTGCCGGCCATCACCGGCAGCCGGCTGCTATTTTGAACCCTGCTTCTAAGTATTTATTTCTACCTAAACCTTGTTGATGGGTGATCTGTAAGTTAAATGTGTAGAAATTGAAAATCTTTTATTGTCTATTTAGGCCATTTTGTTTTAGTATATGAAAGTTAATGGTGTAACTGCGTAGATTGTTGCTTTGTTAAGCAGAACTGAACACCAACTCATTCGTATATTGAATTACATGCTCTCCCGGTTTTTCACATAAGATGGACCTTAGCCTAAAGTGATAATAATCTTCGTCCACGGCTTTACCATTCATATGGAAATCGCCCACTGAACATGCATCATAAACAGGTTATCATACATGACACGACATTGTTGAGTAAATCAGACGCATTGCTTGTAAACTCCTCACAATTATTCTGTTTTGTAGGCATTAAAGAAACAGTTGGATTGTGTTTCCTTTGAGAGAGAGGAACTAGAACTGTTTCTGAAGAGTTTACAGGATGATCACAATATCTTATTGAATGAAAGAGATGTATGTCATGTCATTTCATTTTCTCACCTGCACTCCAGCACTGTACACTGCCACTTTGCACATGCCCTAGGAAAAAAATGAAGTCAAATTATTTCTTGAATAAATTAGAAGCAAGAAGTAGTTTAAGAATATGGTAGTTTTAACGTTAACTATTTTTCAAAACAGTGTATACTTAATGTTAGATCCCTAGCGAAACAGTTAGTTTTGTTTTCCCAAGAGTCATTGTTTACCGAGACTAAGTCTTTTCCCTCCAGAAGCATTTGCATCTCATCTATTGGTAGCGTAGCAAGACGATTTCACCCGCTAGCTTCGAAACCGCCATAGTGACACCACCCGATTAGCCACGTTTCGAAAAGATTGGAAAAAAATTTTTCTCGTTTTCTCTGAAAATGTTCCCACAGTCGATTAGCCTCAAGCAATCTTGATACATTTGATAAAAATGTTGAAATCCCGATCGGGATATATTTAAATTTATGCAAGGTCACGTGATCGCCAATCAGCCTATGAGAATCGTCTAGCAAGCACCAATTTCCTTCCTGGTTTTTCAACTCTCTAACTTGATAGTGCGACTGCTATGTTCACTGGCTGGTCAGTAATTCTCGGATGGTGACAGCTAAGAGAACATTTGGTTTGAACTTATCTACGTGACATCGATTTAGCCAATGAGAGGAGAAAGATTCCTTAGACACTAATACGTCATACATTTTTACTTCCGTATATGTTGCAGTAAAGCTCGCTTTGCAATTGATTAAAAAACAATTGAAACTGAAGACCATTGTTTTTGAACCAATTACAAAACGAGTTTTACTGCAACATGTACGGAAGTGAAAATGTATGACGTATCAGTGTCTAAGGAATCTTTCAAAATGAGAGTGCACATTTGAGTCGAAAACACACTAGTAATATAACAACTTAAAATGTGAAGAAAGTTTTGGAAATGGCTAGCTTCTCACCATATTTACGGTTATGGTAATAATGTCATTGGTAAGATGAGTATTTTCAAAATGAAATTGTATGCCGTAGGTATCTGCACAAGCAACTTCATTAAGTTTTCATTTATATTTTTAATGAATTTTGAGTTGTTTGTTATTTGTGACTCGGGTTCTTCTGGACTAACTGGAGGATTTGCAAAACGATAACGATGTAATTGAAGTTTTGTCATACTACTCTGCATGTTAGTTGTAATACTAAGTTGTTATAGATCGTCAGTAATAAGCGACTATAGCAAACTATGAAAATGGTTGTGTGAGATTCAAATGTTTCTTTCATTGTTATATACCAAATACCAAAGTCCATTTTCTCGCATTCTTATTGAACGAGAGGACATCACGTGCGTATGAACAAATTTTGCTGTTTCCCGGTAACCAAGCGTTCAGTGGGCAATATGATGTTATAGACCATTAAACAGCAAAACCGGAAGTTAATTTCAAAGGTTCACAAAACCGGAAGTTAATTTCAAAGGTTCACAAAACCGGAAGTTAATTTCAAAGGTTCACAAAACCGAAAGTTAATTTCAAAGGCTCACAAAACCGAAAGTTAATTTCAAAGGTTCACAAAATCGAAAGTTAATTTCAAAGGTTCACAAAACCGAAAGTTAATTTCAAAAGTTCACAAAACCGAAAGTTAATTTCAAAGGTTCACAAAACCGGAAGTTAATTTCAAAGGTTCACAAAACCGAAAGTTAATTTCAAAAGTTCACAAAACCGGAAGTTAATTTCAAAGGCTCGCAAAACCGAAAGTTAATTTCAAAAATTCACAAAACACAATGTTGGATAATAAAAAATTTCTTTAAAAGCTTTTTTTTTTCTTTGGTAGTTGATATAAAACAAAAAGCTTAAGTCTGGTCGTCACTACGACATAAGCATAAGCACAGCCACAACGAGTTTTATATCCTAATGAGGACAGCCTTGACATAAGCATAACGTTGTACGCAGTCGCAAAGCTAATCTTAGCTACCATGCTCTCTTTCAAAAAATCTGTTTTATGAAGTTGGTTTCGAAAAATACTACTTTAGTTTAGAAATTGAGAAAAAAACTTTTGTTGTGGGTTGCTAAAACATTTTAGAATGATATAGCTAAAATCCAAAACATAAATCGGATGAAAATAATTCTCTGTGAAGGGCTTAACACTGCTTCCATATAACTGTTGCATTTAAGTTACGCTACTTTCCACTCATCTGCACAACTAGAATCAATCGGTGTATAAAGCTAAACCTTATCTTCTCACTGGTTGGATAAGTCAGTAGTTTGTCTAAATACTTTTTAGGTTTAGCTTAGCTGTCAAGGCACTATACTGTCATCGGGGAAGCTTAAGAAGGGAAATTTAAAGTTGTCAACTTAAATTGTCTTTTAGATAATTATATTTAAGTTTTCTTTTTTTTATCTCCTTGTCTTTATCTATTTGTTTTTGTTGTTTTTGGTGATTCCCATTCTTGTTTTTGTTGTTCTTGGTGATTCTCATTCTTGTTGTTGTTGTTCTTGGTGATTCTCATTCTTGTTGTTGTTGTTCTTGGTGATTCCCATTCTTGTTTTTGTTGTTCTTGGTGATTCTCATTCTTGTTTTTGTTGTTCTTGGTGATTCGCATTCTTGTTTTTGTTGTTCTTGGTGATTCTCATTCTTGTTTTTGTTGTTCTTGGTGATTCTCATTCTTGTTTTTGTTGTTCTTGGTAATTCTCATTTATGTTTTTGTTGTTCTTCGTATTTTCGTTCTTGTTTTTGTTGTTCTTTATATTCTCCTTTTTCGTTGTTGTTTTGATATTCTCGTTTTTTTGTTGTTGTTCTTGGTATTCTCTATGTTTTTTTTTGTTCTTGGTATTTTCGTTCTTGTTTTTATTGTTCTTTGTGGTTTTGTTCTTCTCGTTTTTCGTGGTCTTTTTATTCATCCAGTTTGCGTTCTCATCAATCTTTTTGCTCGTAGTTTTGTCCTTGCTCATTTCAGTTGTTCTTGTTTGGTCTTCTCAGTAATCGTATCCTGCAGATGCTGTTTCCTCTCCTGTCAGTAGCGTCAATTCTTTATTCTTTCTACGACATTCTAGGGCATCTCTTATTTTTCATAAATTGATTATCACAGGTACTTCAAACACGAGTGGACCGTTTGACGTCTGACAAACAGGAAGGAGAATCGGTTGCGAATGATGAATCGTTGAACAGGTTAAGAGAAGACCTTGATAACTCAACAGTCGAAAAAGCTAAATTGGAAAATCTGGTTTCTAATATGAAAGAAGAGTTAAAATCCCATTACACTCACAATCAGGTTAGTAGAGCCATTCTATACATTAAAGATTTTCAAACTCTATGATGTTATGCAGTTTTTATTTATGTATCAGTGATTACGATTTTGGTAATCTACCAAAAGCATAATTATAACTCTAGCCTAGCTTCAAAATCTTCTTTTTCTCTCCCCAAAATGAGAAGTAACTATGGAAAATTTAACGTAAGAGATACTGGTCCAAAAGTAAGGAATTCAGTTAATGATAAAACAAAAACACTTACTAAATCTACTCTTACAGAATATCTATGACACAGAAAGTAGATTTTTTAAAATTTGTGTTTGTTGTAGTTTCCTGATAGCAAAAGTGATTGTTGTCTGGAAGTTACGAGAGCGGCTAACAATGGAAAGATGAAAAGGCGAACAGCAATTCAAGTTTGTATTTTTCACCGGTTAAGAATTACAATGATAAAATTTCAAAATCATTGCCCTGTATTTTGGGGAACAAAACCAGAACTGACAAGCATTTAGAAGAATTGAATTGGGCAGCAGTTAAACACTTCGCTGTTTTAGTGGCTCATCCTTGGCGTAAGAGCCTGTGAGGTTCACGAGTGACGTAGAACAACGAAAACAATGACGGCAAAACAATAGATAGAACGAACATAAGAGTGACAAAACAAAGAAAAAACTTCACAGTTTCCGGTTTCCATAATCGGTTAAGCGGATGAGATTCTTTGACTCCCCCTGGACGAGACACTAATCTATCGCAGATTAGCTACCATCAATTGCTAGTACTCATTTAAATACACTGGAAAGATGCAAAGCTGAGTTGGCTTAGGCGCAAAAGAAGGTCACTCAGATAATCGTATCTCGGCAAACCGCCGGGTTCGAACTAGGGACCTTGTCGTTGGAAAGCAGAGATCTTACCAACTGCGCCAACCACATCCGTCGCTTACTTAGGTAAACCGAGGTAGTACTGTTAGTTATAATTTTCATAATATTGATACAATTTTAGGTACTGAGATGGTGTTATCTTAGCGTTATTTATACTGATTAGATTATAGTACTGGTATTTTGTATGTTATTTTTATTCATTTTGTTTCTTTATTTAGGATCTGAAGAATCAACTAGAAAGTATTGTACTGTCGGAAAAAAATTTACTGACTGCGTTGGAGCAGAAAGATGCAGAGATAGCAGGAGAGAGACAAAAAATCAAGGTACCTTGTTTGCAACTATCATTTTCTTGAAAACAGTTTCAAATGCATATGAAGGAAAAAAACTTTTGGCACAGTTTTTAGTGTAAGTTCTCACTACCCGAAATATCCAGTTTTTAATGAGCGAAAGCGTTTCTATGAATTATCGTACTGGATTAAAATAATGAAATTGGTGGTTTGAGATGTCTCCATTTTACGCTCGGCCAACTGTCAGATCTTAACGCATATGACGTAGCCTGTGGTTCAGAGGTTTCAAATGTTAATATGGCGGAGAAGAAAGGAAAGAGAGATCTAAAGCAAAGCCAAGGGAACTCGGCAAAAGATATTTCGTACTTTTCAAATGCTTTAATTTCTTTAACTTCTTTTGGATCTAACTGTCGAACAATTTCCTCCACCGCACTTGGAGTTGGAACCCGCTGGAGAGAGGGCCATATACTAGCTGCGGTACCCACTTGAACATTCAGGAACCGCTATTTCAACAAAAATTTCTCTGAGTTCGTTTAAATCGAATTTTACGTTGTTTTTTGAAAGATTATATTATTTCATCTTCCGTGTTAGTATACTATCAGACTCAACTTAATACCACAGTGCGCTCTTAAAATTTGAACAATTTCTAAGTATTCATATCCTTCGAAAAACAAAAATTTCAGTAACATTTTCTCGTCTTCTGCAATCGTTTAAAACCTTATCACCAGTCGCCGTGTCTCGCGGCAAGAGATTTGAAATGTTGAGTTTGCCGTGAGCAAACTGAAATTGTCGTGATAAAATTGAAATTGCCGCGATCAAACTGAATTTGCCATGAGCAAATTGAACTAGCCGTTAGCAAATTGAAATTACCGTCAGTAAATTGAATTTACTTTAAATTTACTACTTTGAGTAAATTGAATTTGCCTCAAGTAAATTTAGTATATGTGTGACGCTTTTGAGTCACCGTACAATAGAACCAAGTATACTGAAAACGTTGTAACAGTCATTATGAAAAGACCTCCTTTCTCTCAATGATTTCCGATAGTAATATGGGAAAAATACAACTGATTAAATTTTTCTAAGAGAGGGAAACAAACAAAATAAGCTGGAATATATGACGTTTTTTTATACGTCCTTCTAGATTTAGTTAATTTTAGTTGAATCATTGTACTTTTTTGTAAATACTGATGGATTTTTCATTTTTTCTCAATCTTTTATTATTTTTTGCCGGTTCTGCTCGCAATTCACATTAATAAAGCAGCTGTTATCATTTCTATTATATTGTAGTGTTTACTTCCTTTTGTTAGTTAGCCAATACAAGTGGAACCTCCGGGCGAAAAGATCAATTATAAATACTTCAAACGAAAGTAATGATAAAAGGCCAAGAAAACGAATTACTGAGCGAAAATTATTGTTTTGAGATGCAAAATGCTTTTTGTGTTTTAAGGTTTTAGGATTATATAATGTTTTTCATTTGCATGTCAAAAATTCATTTGTAACAAATGACGATTCTATGTACGAGATAAAGAAACTTATAATTGAAAACTTTTTTCACTCACAACAAGCATTCGACAAAATAACCCAATTTACATTTATACAAAAGGAACTAAACCTTACACTTTTTTCATGCTATTCGAAGATTTAATAAGGAGAAGGCTTATCAAGTTCTTGTACGATTTCCGACGCTTTCATTTAACCGGTAAACATAGCTGTCTTGCTGTCAGGTTTGAGAGAGAGAAATTCGGCGGTAAAATTGGTAGTCCGCGCACTAAAAGTTCGTTTTTGCAATTTAACCATAATATGCATTTTATAAAAAGATACTTAATTACATTTATACAAAACAGAACTAAAACCTACAATTTTTAATACTAATATAAAATTTTGTGGGCGAGAATGATTAATTTCTTAAAACAATTTTCGACAATTTCATTCAACCGATGGACATTGCTGTTGCACTGTCGCACTACTAGAGCAAGAAAATTCAGCAAGAAAATTGGTGGCCGCGCGTACTAGAAACTCAGCGTGCTTTCTATTTTGACTACTGTTACATACTGAAGAACGTTTAGCTTAGCTTACAGATCGAGGGTAAAATGAAAGAACTCCTTGTTAAAAAAATGTCTCCAAAACATTCAAAACGCTTGCATCTCTGAAATCTTTCTTGTCATAAATTTCGTGAACAGTTGTTAAGTGTATGTTGTGAAATGTATAATGGCAACATGAAAACGTTTTGTCCGCCACATAGCCTCATTGCACGTGCCTGAAGACACACATAGGTTGGCATTTTTAAATACACGAATGATCTCAAGTTTTACCTGGGTATTTAGCGAGACTACCCACTACAAGTTGAATCAACATTTTATTAAAACGTTGTGTACAAATCATTATCTTTTTGATTTTCCGTTTTCACACTTCAATATTTACAAAACGTTCGCTTTTTATTCATTTTTTTTTTATTGGAACATGTTTTAGCTATTCCTTTTGACATTTTCCTTTTTATTTTCCGCTTAGTATGAGCCTGTGTTCTTTGCACGACTCAAATCTTTACATCTTTTTGTTCTCCTGTTTTTGTGTTTGAAATATATGAAGTTTTCCCCGTGATTTCTGGTATCCCATGATCAATGTGATTCGATTCAACGCTGTTAGAACATTTCATGGACCCTGTCGTATCTTGTCCTTGAGAAATTGTTAATGTCCGACTTCTTCTGTTCATGACGCCCAAGATGTTTTTTCGAAACTGAGGAACGCAACTTTTGTAAATGAAAGCATTGCATAACGAGTTGACCATCATTAAGGTCCTTGTCCAGAGAAAAACGCAGAGCCAATCGGACACATTTGATGAATTGATTGGCAAGAAAAATATGGAGATTAGCTGGGAGCAGTAAGAAGGGCCATAGCATACAAAAATACAGCCAAATATTCGGGCGGTTATTTTGACTGCTTTAAGTTTTTTTTTCTTCTTAAGCTGTTCCCATCTTGGTGAGGAGTCAATACACTATTTTCCAAAGCGCTGAGGCGCCGAGATTCTAAACAAATTATTACGTAGAAATAAAAATTAACTCCCAGCACGATTAATAAAACTAATAATACTCCCTTTTGAACGTCTTCGAAGAAGCTAAAGATACATGTCATTGTTACCGATGAAACCCAGGCAGTCAGAGTTCCGATTTTCAGTTTCTTAGATGTTACAATAACATTGTATCTGAGAGCATGTTTGATAGCAATTTATCTATCACATCCTATTAGGATGGTATGGAAAAATGACAAATAGGAAAAGATTGCAACTAAAAAGCAAACAGCACTCGATATTTCTCGGCTGAACTTGCATGATTCGGTGACTCGGCATATTGCGCTAACGACAAACATCGGCTGTATGATAGCACCGACCAACAAATCTGTAACGGCCAAATATGCAAGTAGCACAGTCGATTTCTGTCTCTGTAAAGTTCTGTTGAAAAACACACACAAAATGAAAATGCCGTTAAAAATAGTCGTGAATGGAAAGATGACAGCATTGAAGATGCCAGTTATCAAGATATTTGTGTAGACAGACTGCGTAAAAAACGCGTTGCTCCAAGTGATCTTTCTCATGAACTCACAGGCTTCGTGGGTAACTTCGTGAGAAACGGTGAGATTCGTTGCAGACATAATCTTTTTACTGTATATCTCGATGATTCAGCTCCGTTTGATTGGAAGGACATTCGACATCCGTAATCAAAAAAGCAGCGGCGTTTTTCCTGGTTCTTTTGTATTTCAATAACAATAGCAAGAACATTAAAAGCATAAATATTAATAATCCGGAACTTGACAGAGTTACCAGTTTCTAGCGAAAATGGATATTTTGTTTAGGAATTGCAGTATGTTTAAAAAAGAAGAATCATCAAGAACGAAAAGGAATTTACAGAATGGTTCAAACTATGAAATTGAGCTTCACCACAGTCAGAATTGATGATGTTGTTTCGTTGCACCTAACAAAAGATAAATTGTTATGGTGCACTACATATTACAAAGATTTGCATTTCAAATTCTTGAATAAAGAGTTTTTAAATCTTGCCGCCACTGGCTCTTTTTGTTGTTATTTGAATAGGGGTTCTTCCAAATATGGCTTTTTCTCCCATATTTTTATACGATCATACATAAAAGGTATTGGGTAAATTTTGAAGTCGTACTCAGCGTTTTCTTTAAGTTGATAATTTTAAAACAGATTTTTGTGAAAATCGACGGTTAACTTGTCTC
Organism: Zoanthus sanctaehelenae; assembly: GCA_028564885.2. Classification (NCBI taxonomy): domain Eukaryota; kingdom Metazoa; phylum Cnidaria; class Anthozoa; order Zoantharia; family Zoanthidae; genus Zoanthus; species Zoanthus sanctaehelenae. Next base: position 13,161 of record JAOTRI020099234.1, read on the forward strand.
AAGTTTAACACACTTGTGTGTTGTTCACTTTACTTCGGTTCGGTGATTTCGCCTGCTTCTTTTGAAATCTGGCGTTTCGGACTGTAGTCTTTTGTTGGAGTGAATGTAAAGGACGAAGAACAACAGTTTAGCACAACAAAAATTTAATTAAATCGTTTTTTTTATTCAATGCGTCGGCGAGTAGATACAAAGGACCTTTAACAACGAGGACGGCTACACCGACAACGACGGCAGAGAACAATAGAAAATACAATGGCTGCACGTTGGAATGCAGCGAGTAAAGCACGTGCACGGGGTTGTCGCTTAAATTAAAACGTGAAAACACCTGTTTTGAAGCTGTTGAGACTACGTGGACGTAACAGCAAAACGTTTCTCAGCATTTGTTTAGCTTCATGGAGAAAAATCAAATCATTTTTTTATTGACAAAGCGAAAATCAAAAAAATAAAACCGTAATGATTTGCACAAGTAAACAAAGATTAAACCAAAAAGGTGATTTTTCAGATTCGTCGTCTTTCACGTTCCCGTCCTCGTTGCTAAAGGTCCCTAATGTGTGACTACGGCCGTGACTCTGCGCATGTACCTACAATTCTTACTCTGACTGCGAATGTGAGACTATGACTGTGACTACGTGACCGTAATAGTGTCACTAAAACTATAACTTTCTGACTATTACAGTGCATTCACTCTGTGACTGTATTTTTGTGACTACGATCATGACCCTGTGACTTTCACTGTCAATGACTTTGTAACTATAGTTTTATGACTTGTTACTATGACGGAATCTGTTACTGTGATTCTGTGGTTTGTATCTCTTTCGTCTATATTCTTTGGTCTTTGTCGTTTTTCCGACTTCACGACTTATGCGACTGTTACGAATAATGTGTAACTATGACATTGAATCTGTGATTATGACTTTTTGACTACAACGTGTTGTGACTCTATGACAATGACTAAGACCGTGACTCTGACTGCATGTAACTATGTTATCTGACTGAAGCTTTATAATTATGCTAAGATTGTGACAGAAACTCTAAATGTAGCCGTGACTGCGTCTGAGAGTAGATTTGACGGTGACAATGGTTGTGACTATGTAAATAATCTAATTTATTGTCTGGATAATTACCTCCTTAATCATGAACATGCAGGTGGCTTGGGTTACCCATTCTCTTGCATGGATTCCACAGTTGATAAAATACGTTTTCTTTCCTTTTCCTGAGCTAATCTGTAGTTCATCGCACAACAAAGTTTTTTTAGTAGAAAACCTTTTGACTAGAAGAAGCAGATTTATGATAACAGCAGCAGATACTAAACAACATTTTCTTTTAAAACAATCACTTCAGTTTAACTTCAGTTCAATTTAATCATTCAAATGTTTTCAAAGTAAACACCTGAACAAAAAAGATATATTACAACCTATTAAAATAAATTTTAACTTCTTCATGGTAGGGTTGATTAGCTAAGATTTACCATTGTTATTAGTGCTGATTAAATCATACTGTTAAAATGTATATGACATGGATGTTTTTTTAAATATTTTAAACTTTAATGTACTAGTGAAATTATTTACTGCCAGAAATTGTTTTTCGTTGTTTAATTACTTGTTGAAAATGCTAAAAAGTGTCCACCAATTTGTCTTTCTCTTGACGGATGTTAAAGAAAAGAAAATTTCGCAAGACTTAAATTGCCAAAAAATATCAAGGTTTTGAAGTAAACTGGCATATTTATGCTCTGAATATCGCAACCCACTGCACCACTGACAAGCTCTTACTATCTAACTTTGTTTTTTGACAGTTCTTTTTGTTTTAATATTGTTAATGTTTCAATGTGATTTGACTCATTTGAAAAATATATTTCACAAAGTTAATCTACTATACAAATAGATTTAATTTAAATATGCTTCTATAAAAAAGGTAGGAATCCTAATAGTTTGAAGCGTGTTTACCTTCATTGCATACATATTTCTGTTTTCGTACGATTTTCCAAGCGAAAACAATTTTGCATGCTGGGTATATTGGCCGGCCAATTTTTGTAGTTCAGCGTTAATCTTCAAACAATAGAATAATTAATTGTTAATAACACATTCAGTCCCATACATTTTGCTCCGCGCAAACGCTGAATAGCGCTGTTAATTAAATCCTATAAGGCAAGTGGCTCATGATTCCAGAGTTTACTATCTGCTTTTGAAAAGCTAAGTGGTTGGGATTGTGGAGCGACTGTTCGATGAAGATGCGAAAGCCAAGATAAACTCCTTTACGAGCCACTTAAGTAGCCAGCGCTTATCGCCAGTTTTTTGCATGCTGTCAAAAAATGAAAGTGAGCGAATAAATTGCACAGTAAAATGGTCGTACTCAGGGGACAATTCCTGGAGCTCCCGAGCTCCTGAACCCTCCCCCCCCTCTCTAACGTCTTGAAATTAAGAAGTTTCACTAGATCCTTGCCATAGCTCATTTTTTCCTCCTCCCCCCTCTCCCACGCCTTTCCCCCAACCTCTGTCTCTTTCTTCATACGTGCACTTACATACTGTTTCATTTTGCTGACTAGAGATAATGAAATTCTGTGATTAGTGATGGGAAGTTACATTATGAACAGGATTCAGGTGGCTGAAAAACCGACTTAATTTGTGAGTGCATCAAGCTAGTAAAGCTGGATATGAAGCACCAGAATATTTATAATCTGGCGAATATCCTCCGTTGCCAGATCATGTGGATTCGAGACCAGTGACAAGTGGTTTAAGAAAAAAAATTGAAGGGGTAATTGATGATGAGAGGGTAATGGATGATGAGATCGAGGGTAATGGATGATGAGATCGAGGGTAATGGATGATGAAAAGGTAACGGATGATGAAAGTGTAATGGATGATGAGGGGGTAATGAATGATGAAAGGGTAATGGATGATGAAAGGGTAATGGATGATGAGATGATGAGAGGGTAATGGATGATGAAAGGGTAAGATTACTGAATGAGGGGTTTTTAATTTCCAGATACCAACTTTTGTACAAACAATATTAGAGAGAAAAGAAAGAAAGGTTAATATTTTGTTATTGACAACGATGTGTCTGGAAATCCGGGATTTGATAAGAAGGAAAGAAAAGTAACAATTATCAAGACCTGAGGAGAGAAGTGGCAAAATTGTGGAACATTAAGTCATACAGCAGTTGTTCCAATTGTGATTGGCGGATTAGGGTACTCGAGGGCTTAGACTATAAGATGTTACTTGCCTTGTTACATTCTCTATAGACCCTACAACTATCTTATGAGCTGTGTAAATGTAAATGTAGTGATGCATAATAATAAAATAACATTGTGACCATGCTTGCCAAATGAGATCCAGTTGCTCAGTGGTAGAGCGTTCGACAAGTGTAGGAAAGGTCAACATGGATTCAATACCCATCGGGAGCTCACATTATTTTCTGAGTTCCTTCAATCTTCATCTTTTATACCTAATATTTATTATAATGATCACCCTGTAAAAGCAATATTACTAATTAGGTTAATTAATGACAAAATTGATGATAGTATTGTCAAAAATTTTCAACTGTCCATAACATGAAAATAACTGTTACAGGAACCCATAAGTAGGAGCGAGCATCTTGCATATACTAGATCTATGTCACAGCATTTTCAGGGATTGCGGTTTATTTTTTGATCGCTTTTCGCAGGAATTTCGTTAGAAGTTCCGAACACCAGAGGAATCAGACAATGACTACAGACATACAATTAATAATGCTGTTTAGATTCATCTATCCAGGAATTTGATTATGAAATAGTCCTGAACTTAAATACGCTGGATAAATTTCAGAGAAAGTTTTCACAAACTTTCAAACTCTGCTGAGTCCTTGGTCACACGACTGGTCGTGACGTCAACTCTGGAAGACTGGGGCGGGAAATTTGAACAGACCACACAGTACTGTGTAGATTCATCTATCCAGGAATTTGATTCTGAAATAGTCCTGAACTTAAATACGCCAGATAAATTTCAGAGAAAATTAAATCTTCACTTACTTGATCAAGTCTGTTGTACTGAGCATAGTTGAATCCAGCTCGAGCAGATCTTTCTGATGTTTCTATTTCTTGTTTTTCTTTATCAACAACAGCTTGGAGATCTGACATTAGAATCGTATATTGAATTCCTCGGGATGTGAGAAGTTTTGCCAGCTTAGCATATGAAATTGCTGGAACGTGGATGTCCACTTGGCCTCCAATATGAGATGGATGTTGCCAGAAATCCAACTGAATTTCAAATCTATCTATTAGTTATATTCTTTTGGTGTTAGAATTAGCTCAACTTCAACTTATGTTTTACCTCTTGAAAGAAATGGACGCTACTGTTTCTATTTTTTATAGAATTTGAGCTAGTGCTTCGAGGTTTACCATTACTTGCTATAAATGAATCCCAAGTGGTCTAATATTGCAGTAAACCCATAGATAGTATGTTTGATTGCTTGTATGAGATAACTATGAATTTGAAAAATGTAGTTGTAAAACCCGTGCTGGATGTTTTTTCTTACTTTTTGCTGTTACCTTTTTTTATCTTGTACGTATGTTTTACCGTTTATCTTTGGTATTTACGGTTGGAGCTGGTTGTGCGCATGCGTGCAGGTTCTGGCCAAACCTTGGAGTAGAATTTGGGTGGTTTTTGTTGTTTTAAGTTTTACATATATGGAAACACCGTATCACAAGCACCGCTGAAACACGTTTTTCAACGACAGTAGCGATGGTAGCTACGTGAGCGATTATATGGAAACCGGGCTTTAGTATAAAGCTACTAACGGTCTAACACGTATCCTGCATTCTGATTGGCTACTTTACTAGAAGGCTATTGTGATAGCCTACTAATAGAGAAAAGATGTCGTATCAGTATTTTTTGAGTCCCGTTTTGCTATAATGTCAGATAATTTCTCCAATAATTTAATTGGTAAATCCCATTTAAACTGAGTGGTAGTTTTATACAAAAACAATTAGACCTGTCGGCCTCATGAACTACTACGAGTTTGAATAGCTCATTCGGCCTACGGCTTCTTGTAATAACAACTTGTAGTCGCGCAATATATGTGTTATGCAGTTAGTAGGTTTGTTTTTTCTCGATAATTAATATAAAATTGGAAATTACTGAGGAGCATTGCCCCCTTAATCATTGCCTCTTCGATTTCCTTGCCCTTGAGGTAAGAAAGGTTGTCACAAACAACTTAAAAGGTAAAAGTGCAAAATTAAGTTACTTTGTTGTCATGGAAGCAGGTAAGCATTAGCAAGAGATAAACGGCGGTTGCATGAGACGGGAGGAAGGGAAACGTCCTTGTTATAATCTTTCATCTTCGTTTTTTTCACTTCTGTCACCTCCGCTCAATATGCTAATAAAACATAAGGAGAAATATTTCATTCTTCAAGCTAAATCATCCACTCTCGATATTTTCAATATTCTCATCAATCCGTTTTCATCATTTTTAAAGATCGTGAGAACCTTTCTCTAACGTTTCATGATTTTTTAAGAAGTGTTTTATAAAAACCCGTAAAGCTTTGGGAGCTTACGTAATAGTAGTTTAATCGCACCTGCGAGTACGTGTCTTGATTCTCAAGAGATCTCAGAAACTCCAGCTGTTGTAGATTGGTAGGTATCAATCGTATTACTTTGTCTCTGGCAAAAATAACATTCAATATGTTAGGTCTTTGCTCAGGGTTTTAGTTAACCAAATTAATAATATCAGCAATACTAATAATAATATCAATAATAGTATTACTGGCATGTCGTTGTCACTGTCCTGCCTATTATCATTTTCACTGTTAGTGTTATTGTCATTGACATTACCCTCGTTGAACCATCTGTCATTGCCATTGCTATTTTCATTGTTAGTTTGATTGCCATTGACATCACTATGGTTGTCAGTGTCACAGTCATTATCATTGCGATTGTCATCGCTATTATCATTGCTAACTCTAACTAGAACTTGAAACATGGCTGTTTCTAGATTCGAACTTTTGCATTACCTTCATTTTTTCCCATGCACGAGTGTATGCGGGCGGGCGGACTTAATATAAGATCTTCCGACAACAGCTCCTCCAAGATTCGAAAATATGAGTCGCTTCGATTCTCCACTTAAGCGAATTCAGTTAGTTTTATCGTTACAGTACCATGCAGCGTCGTCATGGCTGATAGCTAACTCAAGTTATGACGGTTAGAGTCCCGTCCGGGTTGTTAAAAGGGAGAGTAAATCAGCAACCCTTGGATAAGAAAAATTACTGCATCATTTGCTTGTAGAATACTACTTTGAACTCAATAAGAAACAACTTCTTCCCAAATTAACAGCTCAAATCTATCTCTGTAAAATTGGAAAGGCAAAATATTTAACCCTGGCATGATGGGTTAGTTAGTGCCATTCGGCCTTTGAACATACGAGCCCTGAAGGTATTACATACAGTAATTAATTTTCAGCCATTTAACATATACAACAGTTAAGAACAAAATAAAAACATTTTGAGCCTAAAATTTCCAAAAATGCGAACATTGAGACTGAGCAAAATTTTACTTGTTCTTACTTAATAAAAATTGTATTGTATAATTGTATTAAAGATTCAAATATAAAAGAACCCAAGGATTAAAACAAAATAGCTCAAATTATATCTATTGTAATTTTGTTGACACAAACTCATATAGCTCCTTTTCTCAGATCAGTTAGTTTTTACTGTTTCGTTTTCCATTCATTTCCTACAAGGACAGGTTGCACTAAACTGGGACTGCCAAGGTTAAAATCAAGAACACGCTGTGAATTGTAAAGCTCTATAAAAAATGTTTAATTTTGCCATATGTCAGTACAAGTTCGCCTTTGCAAAACTTACATTAAAATATAAGAAAAGCTAAACAAAACAGATAATTGGACTACTGAATAAATCAACAAGACAAGCTTACCCACGAAATGTTTCATTTCCCAGGGCAAGAATGTAAAATCCGCAGCTGAAAAAGAGAAAAAGTGTGACCTGACCCGACGCCATTTTCGTCTCACACTTCTTTGATGAACTAAAAAGAGTGCATCTAGCTAACATGAAAACACAAGTCACAATGATTGCTCTTTTCTTAGTCGAACCGCTCAAAAAACACCATATGGTCCACCTGATCAATCATTGTCATTGAACGTGAAGACGAAAACAAAGACAAAAGTAAGATTCTAACACTATTCCTTTAATGTTTAAATCTTGTTTTAAAAGTAGTCAATGAGCCAATTTTAAAGCACAAAAATATGTTTTCAGCGACCCTACTATGGCTGTCTATTGGTTGACCAAAATGTGCTATATTTATTCAGGAGCAATATTCAGACGTTCTTCTGTCAAAATTGTAGCAGCTCGTTTGGTTAGTTTTCAAAATATAATTTCAATATTTTGTCACCGTTTTGAAAATCATACTTGAAAAGTAGCATACATTTTGGTTGACATAAAATAATTTTGTTTACTTACTAACAAATTTTCGAACTACTAAAAGTTTACAGAGAAAGGCAATCGGTGCTTTTTGCTTGTAACATAAAATATTTCTAAATTTGGGAAAATGTAAAACAAATGAAACGCTTGTATAAATGGATCTATATATAGAATAAATAGATAAATAAATAAATAAATAATAAACCTGATTAGGTCTCAAGTCTTTCTAGTCTGCCTTCAAAGGCCTACTAATTGGGAACACCATCTTTACCACTCTAAGGTGAACGAGGGACGGAGACCTTTCAGATGACAGACACACACACACACACACACACACATAAGTAAACCCAGAAATAATCCCCGAGAGCCTACGGTTTAACGTCCTTTTAATTATCCGATAAGACGTGAAAGTCCAAGCATTTGTATGTGTTAAAGCAAAGGCAGCACTTTTCCCTCAATAATTTTTTTAATGTGTTTCGACTTTCGGATAGGGTTTTCCTATCCAGGTATTCCGTGGTGTTTCGGTGTTCCTGGTTTTAGTCCAAACCGTTCCGAATATCTAGGAAAATGTTTTACGTAGACTTCACTAAGTTAAGACTCCTAGATTAATAAGTGGTAATTGAACTGAGTGGAGTACAATTTGGTTCAAAATCAAAGCAGCGATTCAAAATCGCACAACCGCGTAGCGGGAGTGCGATTTGTAATCGCAAGTTTGATTTTGAACTAAAATTGCACAACACGAAGTTCAATTACCACATTGATATAAACAATCAAACTTGGTGTTACATTTCTTAAGTACGTTGAAACACTTCAGCAAGTCCTTGGGAACACTCCCGTGTTCATACAAAAAATGCTTGGCAACAGAAGAGTTCTTTTGGCTGTGCCGCTCCACACGCGAATGTAGATGCCCTTTCGTATAACCAGCATCGCACTGGTTACATTTAAACATATAAACAACACACTGTCGGTTTACGATTACGGTTTACGATATTAAATTCAAATAGAACAACAGAAATAACAAAAAGTCATTCATGGAAAATGATTTTAAAAGGAAAGAACTCTTGAAAATTAACGCAAAGAAAACAATTTTCTATTAAGCAAATACAAAACGAAGCTTTTACTAAAATTTGTCAAAAGCTGAAATTAAACCACAAACTACAATCAGCAAATACCATGTTTTCCACTTTATCAGCATGACCTTTAGGAAGTTAGTTCAATGTTTTAATAAAATTGCGTGCGCGGATTTTTTCCAGTGAACGAAGGTTGCATATTAATAAAAGGTAATCTTATATGTTTTATTGTTAAAGTTATGTTAGAAGTTAATTTTGCACTCGTGCTTTTCTTTAACAAAGAAGGTAGACGAGACAACTTAAAATACAGTGTTAAGCTCGTTTGTATCCCGGATGATTTTACTATTTTCTTGAGTTCTAGTAACAACTTTCGGGAAGTAACTACATTTAGCACATGTCTGTAATATTAAAAACGGCTATATTCCGGCATCGCATAGGACACCTTGCCCCGACTAAGAAAAGTGATGCTGCGGCGATTTAAACCAATAAACAATGTTCTACCGAACAGTGTTTTCTTCACATATGAATAGACAATCACCATCCTTTTACCATGGTAAATCGCTTTTTTTCGCTTCTCACTCGCAATACAAAAGACCTCTTCATCTCATTTAAAGATACAATGCATGCGTTCGTGCTCCACCGGCATTAATTGACTTGTTTAAAAGTTTGTACCTTGTACTTTTTGTTCCAGGTACGTCCAGTTCTGGATCACCACAGTCCAGGATGCAAAGACCAAAGGCGGTAAGTATATATTAAGCTAAAATTAACACCACGTAATTTTTAAAGCCATTTGCGAATTTGTAGTTTCCGCTGACAACAAGGACAACTTTTTCATTTTGTACAGTCTTAGTTTCAGTAAAAATTTAAATATTCCTAAATGCCAATGCAATGTTACACTATGTACAACTGTCTACATAGTTGTGTAACTTCTCAGTCTCTCACTAACATTTCTAAATATTTTACAACAAAACACGGTTAATGCTGAAAAAACTGAATCTGCTGTTATCTAAGTCAGCAGCAACTGGTCTATTACTTTACGACCAATGTGGCCCTGGGGGCCATCGTTTATCTCAGGTTTATATAGCTGTCAACGAGGCAGCTGAGCGAAGAAGCGAGGCTTGCGAGGCGGTAACATCATAGAGCCGTACAAAAGTGCCATAAAGGTAGAAACAAATCTCGACTATTCCAGATAGATATAAGTAATGTACGGATCTTTTTGTCTTTGAATGGACCAATCACAGTGCGTTAATCTTGTGACGTCAAAGAGGCATGTAAACAGAGAGCGTCTATTATATTAATAAGTCGGTAAACTGTTAAAACGTTTTGAAAAAAAAGTCACTAAACGTTTTCGATCAAACGATCAACTTCAGAGTGGTAAAAAATAGAGAGTGTCTAATTCAGTTCATTTTATCAATGACTTTGCTTTTTAAGAGAATCATTTCAATATGCAAAACAAAATACTAGATAAAAAAAATACAGGTTTGTATGTTTGTATTGCTTTCACTCGTAAGGCACAGACTGAGATTATTTAGTTTATTTTTGTTTCTAAGTAAAATGAAAGCACCAGTTCTCAGTGCTTCCAAAATTCAGTTCCTCGTTGACATCATTGAACAAGTTTGAGAGAATTTTTTTTAATCTTCGCTTGTTTGCTTTGTTTCATCAATTGTCATATTCTCCTTACCAAATGTCATATTTTGTATTTGTTATGTAAGGAGAAGTTGAGAGTTGATTACTGATTGGGAGTGAAAGAGTTGATGGCTAAGGTTTATATGGTTGGCTGTCTTCATAAATTTTTCAATCTCATGAAATACATTTAATAAAAGATTCTTGATTATTAAATCGTTTTTCTGTTTGTTAAGATTTATTAGAACATATATGGGCCTTTTTGTAAGACGTAAGCGTGCTTCTATAACTCGATAAACTCATACAGTTGCAATTTTGCATCTAAGAAGTTACTGTATGCTATTTTTTTCGACATAAACTCCATCTATTTTAACCATCAATACTCTTTTCATCATGGAAGACATTTTAGATGAAGAGCTACCAAGTTTCTCAGTTAAGGTTAAGAAAATTCAGTTAATGAAGTTAGCGAAGAGGTTTGCTTTTTTGACATATGCGAAAATAAGAAACATTTTAGGGAAACTCAAACGTTCTAAAATAAATAATTCATGTTCATCTTGAATAATATTTAACTTTACTTTAAGGTGTCTTGCCAGCCACAGTAACCTGAAATTAAAGAAGTAGCTGGTAGGAAAAAGCTTATGTTTATAACTAATATAGATGAAAAACAAATAAATGGATCAATTAATCAAAAATAAATATATAACTAACTAACTAACTAACAAAATAAAGAAAGAAAGAAAAAAATAAATGTAAGCAATATCTAGGGAACAATTAGTCAGTGAATCGAAACTCCTAAAGGAGGATGACTTTAAAGTCTAAAACGTTTGGTTTTATACAACTTTTAATTTTTTATATTGCCTTAATCACATTCAAAATTCCTAAAAATGTTAATAGCATTCATTACCCTTAGCACATCTTCTATTCTGTCCGAGATTTGTTTTCTCTTATATTTTATATCTTATACCTCACCTGATTTACCACTTTGTTTACCTTCACCTACAGAATAGCGGACGATTGCGCAATAAAATAACCGAGGGTCTTGTTGGTGATGCTGCAGAGCCGGAAAAAACAGCCAACAGGCTTGTGCCGATATAAGTGTGACGTATGCTAAAAGCTATGGTGTAGTTTTTAACTCTTAACTCAAAAATGTGTAAAATGAGGTGTGATTATATATAGGAAAACAAAATAATTTTGATAAAAGTGAAGTAGCTTTCTATCAATTCATCAAAGGTAAAATATTCTGCTAAGTCAGTATTTTCTTATTTTTCATATTATGTCAAGCATTCGAGAACATGGATGTAAAAATTTTTCACACGTTTCTAATGACCTATTTTCTGGTACAAAAACTTTAGTACATTAGCGCTTCATTGGTCGCCCTGATGGTCGATCTTCGTATATTGTGACATTCGTAAGAACTCTAGTTGTTTGTAAAGAATTTTAATCTGTTGAAAGGTAATGTCAATGCAAAGATTACTTTTAAAAAAATATTACCGTATTTGACCAAGTAAACACCTTACTGGACCATGAACCCTTCTTTAGGAATGAACCTTACTTGAGCATGGACCCTCAAAGGAGCATGTGCCCTCATTATAGCATGGCCCCTAACTGGAACACGGGCCGTTACTGGAGCACGGACCCGTACTCGAGCTTGGGCCCTTGCTCGGTCAAATAGAGTAAAGTTAAGTTACGAATAGACCATTTTACAGTTCCTGAAAGGTAACCAAGCTTCTACATGAAACTGAGGCTTAGGGTGACCTGACACAGT